>CAEFZP010002482.1:0-161868 GCA_903064625.1 Mallotus villosus | reverse complement strand
GTCACTTCTCACCAGTAGTCCCATTATAATTATACTGGATCCAACTAATCAGATATCCGTGTCACACACAGCAGCTTGGATTTTGATTGTGATTAACACACAAACAACACTGTCTGTTTCTGGTGAAACCACATTGCACCTGTATTGTTTAGATGTAATGAGTCTCCTTTCTTTCCAGGTGGTGTACATCACAGCTACTTTCCCCTTCGTCATGCTTATTGTGCTGCTGGTGCGAGGAGTTACTTTGCCTGGAGCAGCCGAAGGGATCAAATTCTACCTGTATCCTAACCTGACCCGTCTTCAGGACCCAGAGGTAAGACCCCACACCCCTTACACTCTTTTGGAGGATTCTCTCATTATTGTCTTTCATGATCAAATATAAAGTACAGACAGAAGCACATTGGGTGCTCATTTAGTGTATTCTTAAAACATGTAACTTAAATATTTAAGAGTACAATAAAGAGTACAATAAAAATACTCAGTCAATCTAAATCATTTCTTGAAATCCCATTGCCTTCCTATCTAACCCTGTGATGTCACTGAAGAGGGTTAACCACAGGACCTGCAGCCCCCTGTGAAGACTGCAGACTGTCATCATGTTCATGCTGCTTTCTCCTTAGGTTTGGATTGATGCAGGAACCCAGATTTTCTTCTCCTATGCCATCTGCCTGGGGGCTATGACGTCACTGGGGAGCTACAACAAATACAAATACAACTGCTACAGGTGAGGCCCGTCGCCAAGGGCACAGGGGGAGACAGTAGTGAGCAAGTTGTGTCGGAGACGGTTGCGTGAAAAAAAGAGAAAATGGGAACTTCGGTTCCGTCTGTGTAAATTAACAACCTCCATGACATATGTGTGACATAGGGACTGTTTGCTGCTGGGAGGCCTCAACAGCGGTACCAGTTTTGTGTCTGGCTTCGCAATATTTTCCGTCCTGGGCTTCATGGCACAAGAGCAAGGGGTGGACATTGCCGATGTGGCAGAGTCAGGTACGAGGGTGAACGGTGAGAGTAGCAGTGATGGTGGGCACTGCTACTGAACGACAGGATATTTGGAAACGATAATGCTGAAATGGAGAGGTATCGGCAATTGCACACCTTTAATTTCAAAAAGCCTCAAAGAAACAGAATTGTGGCTTTGGTTTCATTCGTGTTCCACTTCGGCTGGGAATAGAGTCCATTGCTCTGGTTTGAGTGTTGTGTGTTTGAGCTACTGCTGCTAAATCAACTGCTGGTTTAGAGCCACTCTATGGGAGCATTTCCCCACATGACTGCAGCTGTCCTGTCCATGCTCAAGGTCATTGTCAGTCTGTAGCATTAAATCGTATGCTAAGGCATCCATAAGACTGACTGCAAGTGGATTGATCAAGAACTGCTGGTCAAGAACTGCAAAAATAAAACAATTGGTGTTTTATTACATTGTGTTTCTTTGGAATTGGGCTGTGTTGAGTCTACAGTAAGCTGTGCTCATTACTAGTGAAGTCCGGACCAAGCAGTGAGTCCTGTCCTGTCTGTTCTGTTTCTCCCCACCTTGATACGATATGTGGATTTCAATGTAAGATGCATCTTCTTTCAGCATGCTCGCTCTGTCCAGTTAAATTCTTGTTATTGCAGGGAAAATGTGTCCGTGACCTATCAAAATCACGGACAGAGAATCTAGCTGTTCTGTAAATGTTATCTATTTGAAAGATGTGCAAAGTAGTATGTGACCCTTTTGTGTTGCTATATTTTCATGGTTAAATGATAACAGATGACAGATAATAACAGATGACAAATGCTGTGTTGTCTGGATGGATATGTAGATGAGTTTGCTGACAGGGTATTTGTTTAAATGTCCTTTTAGATCCCGGGTGAATTAGCTAATGCATTTAATGGAACTGTTTTGTCAATATTTGTTGCACTAGTAAACATGTGCAGGATGCTCCAGCAACATCCAAACACTGGAAGGACCTTCTGCTTCCTGTGTTTACACTCTCACCCACCTATCAAATCCATACATGAGACAAACACATGATAGATACTGGAACCAACCAGTGGATTAGTGGTAGTCATCCTGTCAGAATCTTCAGGACAATATTGTAAAGTTATTAAAGTATATTTGATTATTCAAGTTTGCTTCTATTTCCCTCATACCGTCCAAGCTCAAATTAGACGGGTTAGTTAATGATTTTCTCCCCTCCCTCTCCCCCTTCCTGTGTCTTTGCTCCCTACTAGGTCCTGGCCTGGCCTTCATTGCCTACCCTAAGGCAGTGTCAATGATGCCCATGCCTACCTTCTGGGCTGTGCTCTTCTTCATCATGCTTCTCCTTCTGGGCCTGGACAGTCAGGTCAGTACACGGGGACGTAGGCAGCTAATGCCACATCAAGTAAGAGAGCCCCCTAACATTCTGGGTAGTGTTTGTCCTGCAGTAGCCTCCTTTTGGCTGTGCCACCACTACAGTCGGCCCCCTGTCAGACCCAGGAGTAAAGCTGATTAACGGCTTCTCCACTCAACAGAATGCTCTCAGGGCTGACAAGGAAAGAAACCCAACCCTTTTTACAAGAGGCGGTATTTTTAACCTCCCGTTTCCAACAGAGTAATTTCACTACGACAGTATGTGAGGATTGCTTTGCATTTCACCGACACGTTCAACAACATGGTAAATCACTGTGAAATGCATGATTTACATATAAACAAACTTAACAGACAGTGTCAGTCAATAGAGGTAAACATTCCAGTCATCCAGATTTGCTTCCTCTAATCTCCATTAGGATTTGATTAAGACAAGGTCTGGCAAAGTAGAACAAGTGTGCACCAGTGGGGTTCTCTCCCTATCATATAACCCACTTCGAAGTGTAATTCTACTCTGTGCTAACTCAGTCGTCTCTCAGGCCAATGACACATCTTAGCCAAGTAGGAGTTAAGGATGATGCTCTGAATTTCAACACATGCATATATTCGTGCATGCATGGCTATTTCCATTGCAAGTGGGAGGGTGGGTGTATTTCTCGACCGAATAAATTGAATGCAGATTAGTTCTGCTGAATACAGTATTGTTTAATGGTCCGTACATGCATGCCTTTGCCATGAGAAGAGTGTCTGTTGTCAGATGTAGTAAATAATGTGCTTTAAGAGCGTACTGGAAAACAAGGTCCACTTTACTTGCCATGAGCAGTGTGGCTCGAAAATGCTCTGCTTGCACAATAATAACATTTGGGATTGAATTATTCAGTCCATGCCATTGCATGAAAAAGTTTCAATAAAGTGCCAAAAGTTTTTTTTCTAGGAAAAACAGACTTGTTGTTTTTGTAGTTGCAGTCCCTGTTTTTTTGCATGGCCCAGCCAACTGGAAACTAGCCTGTGTCCTCAAGTAAAGCCTTGTTCTAAATGTCTCATTATTGCACAACAAAGACAGTAGTCATCCTCTAATCGTTGGGTTAGAAAGGACAAAATATAAGTGAACAGGGAGAGAGGGAGACTTTGACTTTTGTTGTTCTTTTGACAGGCCATTGACTGATGTTGTTGTTTTTGTCTCCACAGTTTGTTGAAGTGGAAGGACAGATCACCTCTCTTGTTGATCTGTATCCATCCTTCCTAAGGAAGGGTTACCGACGCGAGGTCTTTATAGCTGTTATGTGTGGCATAAGCTATCTTCTGGGACTTACCATGGTAACAAAAGTAAGTTCACAAACAGCAACAGCAATATTCCCTATTGTGTATCCCAGTCATAATTAGTACCATCTTCCATAGGAGAAAGGGACATCCACAGTCACTGTACCAGATTATACTTGTAGTATTAGTAAAAGTATTAGTGGTAAAACCACTTTAGAAAGTTAAACAGTGGAGCAGTCAGTAGAAGAACAGCCTGTGTCTTCACTGAAGACATAGTTAGAATTAGAGACTTTAAATAGTCCACATCAAAATACAATATCAACCCATACCTTTTGCTGTCATAGTTGGCCAACAAATTAACGATTGTGCGCTATATACTTTGCATCTGACATTATCTATGGGACAAAATGGAGTGCCTTTTTCCATGTAGCGGTACACTCTCCTTCAATGATATCGGACCACCTGTTGAACTCTACCAGAGTTGGCTGTGTTCCAACATTTTTATGCTTCATTCTCCTCTACTTTGTCCTATCCCTTTCTCGTGTCCCGCTCTTTCACGCTCTCATATCCGTCACTCTCAAATATCCTTTTAACTGTGTGTGTCAGTGAGAAATACAGATTTATGCTTTTCTCTTCTTGTCAGGGTGGCATGTACGTGTTTCAACTCTTTGACTACTATGCAGCCAGCGGTGTGTGCCTTCTGTGGGTTGCATTCTTTGAATGTATTGCTGTAGCCTGGGTTTATGGTGAGTGAACCTATTCAACTACACAACATGTAGTGTAGATGACGTTTGGGGAAAGATAATACAAGTCACTATGGTTCCCACGGGACCTTTAGAGTTACTTTAAAAACAACACGTATATCCTTCATGGCGGTAAACAAACGTGTCCTTGTTAGCCCCACATCAATAGTAAATCACTTAAATTGGCTTTCATGAAAGTCAAATAACAAGGATGGGTACCTCCTCCTCATAATGACCTTTACAATGAATAGGGATGCCATTCACGGAGCACGTATTGTATCACCGATATTACCCGGTGCTATTAACAAGCACGTTATTTGTGGACAAAACAGTTATGTGAATCGGAATTATACAAAGTGGCGACAACCTGTCGTATGGGAGATCACCTGTGTCAGGACTATTTTGGTTTTGTTTATGGCATAATACTAAACCTTGGAATTACCCACAGAGCAGACACAGATGCTATAATAGGATCCAATGCTTTTGCCTACCCATGTATTTGTGCTAAGTTTCCATCTTCTGCCTCATTCATTGATAGGCGCTGATAATTTCTATGATGCGATTGAGGATATGATTGGCTACAGACCAAACGCTTGGATGAAATGGAGCTGGACCTTTATCACTCCCATTCTCTGTATGGTGAGTGTTCAACCTCTTTGCTGGTGACAGCTAATGGGTGTCAAAGACAACACACTTCATCAGTCGACAAGTTCTTGTTGTACAACAGTAAACATAAGCATTCTAAACAGCGTTGCTTTTTTTGTATCCCAGGGCTGCTTTATCTTCTCATTGGTAAAGTACAAGCCCCTGACCTACAACAAGGTGTACGAGTACCCAGAATGGTCCATCGGCCTGGGCTGGTGTCTGGCCCTCGCCTCCATGATGTGCATCCCGATGGTGATGGTCATCAAGATCCTCCAGTCTGACGGACCACTGATTGAGGTAGCGACAGTACCACTACCGCTGTATCACCGCAGCACATTCCTTCTCAATTGGTTAACAAGCTCGACAGCACTGTCCTAAAGTAAACCTATTGTTATTATTACAATTACAATATGCTCAAACCAATTCGACCCGGGCATGTGATGTGCAGTAATAGGTTTTAAAACCTTGTGACCCACATTAAAAAAACACTGCTGTATGTGAGCACTGTTCTAACATCCTCCTTTCCATCTCCTTCTTCCCCTCATTTCCTCGTCCCTTCACCCCTCATCCCCCCATCTTGTCCAACTCCACAGAGGATCAAGGCTGTGGCCGCCCCTGTGAAAGGAGGGGCGAGTTCTCGCCCCAAAGAGTACAGTCTGAAGGGCAGCGAGCTCACCCAGCCCCTGGACCCCAACGGGAACAACGGCCTGATCAAGCCCACCCTCACCGTTGTAGAGACAATGATGTGAGCGCTCTCTGTGAGAGGTATACGATTGACGTGCTTTCTATGTTATTATCATACATTTGCTAACTTTGATAGTGGTAGAACCAGGTTTACATTGTCCTATATATACCCACTAGGAATATTCTGGTTTGGTTTCTATGAAGAGAGTTAAATATATTGTTGTCAGTTTTTTTCTTCTCTTTGTATTTTTTATTTTTTTATGATATTGTTGTTATTACCGTTGTGGATGTAGTTGTGGTTGATCTCAGTAGAGGCAGTATTGTTATATAGAACATGTTGTTCTATGTGTACTACCTTTCTGTTGACTTTGGTGAGATAAGGAGGTGTTTTCTGTTAGGGATAAAACATTTCAGATATCACTTATCACAAATTCAGTAAACAAAATGTGTAACTAATGTGTAAACGTATAGGTAGCAATCTACTAAGATTATGTCTTCACTTTACTGTGGCAGTATCCTTGTCTGAGGTCATTTCTAATTTGTTGTTGTCTTTGTTGTTGTTTGTTGTGGGATGCAACTGAATGTAACTCTGCTTGCTGTGGATGCCAGCCACTGCTCTCGGCTGGTGTGGCAGATATCCACACAACCTAGACTGAATGTACAATGGCAACATGCAGTGTAGACATAGTGAATCTTACATCATCAAGGTTACTGCGCAAGGCCCTGCCCACATACTGTACAAATGCATATTCAAGGGAGGACCTGGAGGAAAGGAGGTGGGGGATATGAGGGAGAAAAGGGAAACATTTAAGGGTTTTTGTACATTGTTTAAGACTCTCACAGTCAGTCCCAGTGCATTCATTGAAACATCTCTTCGCACTTTATATGTTGAGTTCCACAGTTATTGTTATAGTGAACCTGCAATTGCATTTGCAACACACATCAGGCAGAAATACATCTAGCTTCTGATGTTTTTGATATTGTTGACTTTGATATCTTGAGCACTACACACCTATTAGCTACACATATAACAATAGAATTTCCATTAACATTATATTTCACCATTAATGAGAACTGTGAGAACCATAACTTCATTGGATCCTTAACTAAACATTTTTTTTCCCAAACATTTGAAAGTTGTGTTTTACTGTGGTGTGCAGACCTAAATATCAGACATACCCACTTAATGCCATGTGAAACTACCATCTGACCATAGGTTTTAATGTGTTCCTTTTAGGTAATTGTATTTTAGTATTTTACTTGTTTGTAAATCACGTATGCCTTTTTGTATTAACCATTTTATACTGTTCATAACATGAATACTATCACTGATGACCTATTTTTTCTGAATTCTATCAGCAATTTCTATTATCTATGTTGAACGTCATGAGACTGAATTACATTTGCAGTGTGCAATGTAGAGAAATTGCCTTTTTTGAAAATGATTTGATACCTATTTGAAAATGATTGATTAAAATTGAGAGGTGTGAGACCAACCCAGGGCAAAAAGTCCAAAGCGTGTACATGAACATCCCAAGTACAAAGCTTTGGAAAAATACACATTTAAGAGTACAATAGGAAAGATAACAATTATTAAAACCAAGTGAACCAAGGTATTTTTGTCAAACATCTGTCCCCTTTGAAATGCACATTGCATTATCTTTTCTTAAATTACAAATAAAGTCTTTTTCTTTACACATCTTGGTGTGAGTTATTCATTTGTTCTGTGAATGGCTTTGAATCTCCCTCAGGCACACTGCTCTGTTTCCATCACAACTAGCTAGACAGACACCGTCCATATAAATAGATTCAGGACAATCTGCTCAATATTATGTGTGTCACACTTTCATGTTCTCAGTGATGTACATGAATTCATTGCATGCCAAAGAGCAGCCTTCTCTCTCCCAGATTTGTTCAAGACAGAGCAAAGACTGTTAAGAAAATCATGATGAGTTGCTGCAAATGAAATCAACATGTTCTATGTTCTGGATCCATAAGATTCCCATTAAGGCCTATTTAGTTTTGAAAGCACTGTGATCTGATTGCCAATCAACACAAACGATTGCCAGGTGTGGTTCACAAATGAGTGAGTGATTATGACAAAGTGTGTCTGTCCACATGCCACTTTTGTGGTTGTAAGGTTGGCTAAATGGTTAGAGAGTATGACTACAGATCAGGAGGTTGGGGGTTCATATCCCCCAAGGTGCTTTTAGATGAAAGCTTTCAATTGAACATTGAACTTATGTCTTCAAGTGGAATTCATAAAGACATAATTAGATGGTGGCCTAGTGGATATGCATGGGATCTTGAGTCCTGACCCCTCTGGTTCAAATCTGGCTGGAGGCAGTGTACCCCATGCTTAGTTTCTGGCATGCAAAACATGACAATATCTCTTTAAGCAGAGCACTTTTTAAAAGATAAATATTACCTTCACATGCCAGGGATATGGGGCCCCAGTGGCCTAATGGATAAGCATGCAGACAAGCAAATCCCAACAGCATGGGATCAAATCCACCCAAACCCTTGAACTCAGAGAAATCCTTTGACTGAGCAAGGTCTAAGGTCACCCGCAAGGGTGTCGTGGGTGGCTCAACGAGCTGGGTTCAGATGAAGCACAGGGCGTGGTGCCAATCAGATCCGTGAGCCCAGATCCCTGTGACCGCAGCGCACTCCCCCGACTGTCCAGACTCCCCGAGTGCCAGCAGGGATCTTCAACTGTCTTTGTCAGTACCTGACTGTCCCACCAGGAAAGACAGTTGGGAGTCCAGGAGCCGGGAAAATACATTTACCTTTTATCAGTTTTATTTATAAGTCCAGCTTTTTTTCCAAGTCCAAAAGCAAAAATTTAGTTGGAGGAAGATCCTTCAGCCAGATTTGAACACAAGTGTGAGGTCATTAATGAGGCCTTTTTTTTGCAAGGAAAAGACCATTGCAGCATTCCATGGGGTTTGAACCCAAGACCCTTAACGCACATGGTGCACATGCTTATCCACTGAGCCATCAGGGACACAAGGAAACATGAACTTGTTAAAAAATACATCCTTAAGGTGAAGTGTGAGGTCATTAAAGAGACAGTTTCTGTAAGGAAAGACCAACGTACCGTTCCACAGGATTTGAACCCAAGACCCTTAACTTTCATGGTATACATGCTTTCCCATTGAGCCATCAGGGACACAAGCAAATGTAAACTTGTTTAAAATACATCCTTAAGGTTAAGTGTGAGGTCATTTAAGAGACAGTGTGGTGGGGATGAATTCAGGATAAACATCAAAGGAAATGTGGTGTATAATTATATGAAATGTATGAAGAAAATTGGCTAGCAATTTCGAAGAGGAAGAAGGAGTAAAACCAAAAGAAGTGCTAGATAGTTTATTAATAGTTTATGTCTCGGAATAAAAAATGAAATTGAATATTACAAATTAGTGTCGGTGTATTTTGATCTTCAGAATGTAATTTTATGTGCCTATATGGGTGGGCCAGGGATGTTAGGGGGTTTGTGGCAATGTAAGTATATGGATATTTGCCGCGGGCGAAGGCTTCAATTACCTCTCTCTTTTTTAACCATACATGTTTTTGCATCCCTGAAATCAGGTGCAGGTTCAGTGTTCCATGTGAAATTGGAGAACATAGAAGCGCTGAGGTGAAGCTGTGTACGTTACTATCTCAACATACTGAAGTGACCAAAAGTCTGATGATATTTAACATTTGATAGGGGATTTGAAGACAGGGAATCATTCGGTCAAAGCTCTTTGGAACACAGTCAAATCATTCTGGGATAACATGGGTCATTTGGTTTTGCACAAAGTTGTGGAGTCCATGCACACTGTCATTGAAGGATAAAAGGGTAACATACCAACTTAGATCTCTGAAATTCCTGATTTTCTTTCAAAGATTCTCCTTTTTACTCAAATTGTTAAACTGATAATTTGATCTGAAAAAAACATATTACATTACATATACAAAATAGAAGTATCTGCCTAGTGGTGTCAGACGTTTGGACTATAGGTGTTCCGTAGTAAACAGTCTCTATCGCTCACACTAGATTCCTGTCTACTGTATTTCACCTCTAAAAGTGACCTTAGAACTAATGTAATCTCTTCAATTGAGTTAATGTCAATGAGTTATGCCTTCTGCCAATGCATGTCATTTAAAAAAAATCAATACATTTAATCTAATGTTAGAATGTCAGCTAGATCTGCTCATTAGCATTCTGCACTGTGATCCAATTACGTCACATTCAACATTGTTTTATTGAGCAAGTGCTTTTAGGAATCACGTGCACTCCCCCAAAAATAGACTTTATTTCAATTGAATTTATTCCTCCTTTCTCTCATACCCCCTCTGACTGTCAGCATTACAACTCATTGACACTTTTAGTAAACCATCTTGGGCATCTCATCAGCCATCAATCCCTCAGGCAGTGGCAGGTGGAAAGCATGTTGACATCTGTTCCACGCAAACACGACAGGATTATTTTCTGCCATCACCAGTAGAGTGCAGGGACTGAGAAGAGCCTGTTCTGTCTGTCAATTGACATTGTAAAATATAGAGGTGATCCCAGGTTATCAGAAGGTCTGAAATGGTCATGGTCAGTCTGTGTGACAACAACAACAACTACAACCCTCAATCGAACCCCCTGCATGGTTCCTCATTGGCTTGGGATACAATAAATGAGTTGAGGGACAAATAAAAGGGGGAAGGGGACAAAACTTCCTACAGTCTTTATTTGAATAAAAAGCAATAAATACATTTCTTGTATTTGAATACAATTCTGTATACAGTAAATCTCACAAGCCAAGTTTCATTTGAATAGGTTTAGTTACCAACTCAAATCCCTAGGAGGACATCAGGAGAGATTTTGAACAATGTGACCAAAACACTACATAGGAAACATTCAGCATCACATCTCAAATACAGTAACCACACGTGCATGTCAGTCAAACGATAAAAACACTGTACTTGAAACAACTCTAGAAGGGAGATCAAACATCAACATTTACCATTAAAATAAAAATAGGCCTCTTTAAACAACATGCAACATTTTTACAGGAAAGAATATTACAATTTAGTTTCCCCCCAGAGGATTAATAGGCATCTCTCAGCTCTAAATGGGACAGAATGAGTCAGCAATCTCATCGCATATTTATACCAGCCAATATATGAAATGAAAGAAATAATCTTATTTTCACCGTGGCAGATGGGTAAGCAGGCCAGTCGCGTAACGTCAGCGCTGAATAAAAATACACAACGTCATGATCAAATGGAAAAGCACTTGCAAGGTTTCTTTGGGCAAAACAGAGATGTCAATTGTTCAGCACAATAATGTTCTGAAATTCCCTTAATGAACAATGACAGCTTTGAGCTGGGGAGAAATCCTATACATGCACACACATGGGAGGGAGAAAAAAAGAAACATGTGCAGGGCATGGAGCCTCAGGAAAAGCATGAATAGTTGAAAAGTAAACAATAAAATCATTCATCATTTAAACTGAAAGGTAGTCCACTACACTTGGGAGGCAACACCGGGGCTGGTAAGTTACTGTGAGCCATTATGATCCACCCCTTGTGAGACACAACTATTTACATAAAACACGGACAATGGAGGTGAAATCAAAACAAGGACATTTATAACACATTACTGTGGTCGCTGTTGCTAAGAAAAGCACATTTCATATGTGGACTTGTGACATCTTCATCATACTGTGAGTGACATTGGAAAACAATTATATACACAAAGAAAGGAAGAGATGTGACTTCAGTGCACAAACCTGTCCAACTGCTTTGACAAAGAAAGTGTAAACAAATACTGTAATTTGTGTAAAATAAAAACTGTGAACGTGAACGTTAATGAACATTAATTAAAAATAAAGCTTTCAAAAACGTGATATATAACCAGTATCTCAAGACAGGTGAACAATCAAATGAAAAATATAATCGTATTCAGAATCAATAACCTCTGCAGTCCAGTCCAGTGATACAGTGAGTCAACCCTTCATCAGTATGTGTCCTTCATGTGACGGTCATTTAAAAACAGAAAGGGGGAAAACTTGGACGGGACTTTTTCACAAACATTCTTGACGTCAGGATTGAGGGGTTGGAAGGGTGGGGGATTCTAAAATAGAAATGTTTGTGATACTTGGCAAGAAGCAGAGAGCATTCTATCTATTTGGGGTCTGTGTTCTGTCCCTGTGGGTGGCAGCGAAGGGGGCTGGGGTGGTCGGAGGAGAGTGCCAGGATCCAAAACATGGCTGAAATAATAACCAAGCAATGACCTGAGCACAGCAACACCCCTCACAATATGAACATGGATATGTGTGTGTGGGTGTGTGAGACAAGGACCAGGAACACATTTCAATTTCCTATTGCATTTGGAGTTTTTCAAGACAGTGTAGCGTTCGTGTGTGTGTGTGTATTCTCCCAACAGTGTGTGACGTTATGCCTTCCTAGTTATATAATGTTACATGTGGCTTAGCCTTAGCTGTCCCAGAGCCAGAGCCTCTTCTGCTCTCCATCCCATGAACACGGTGACCTGGAGCTGTGGAAGAGACGGGTGCTGCAGTGTGACTGACGGCTGGGAGTGTGCCCCACAGTTATATTGTACACTTGTGTATCTTCTCAAGTATGTGGGTGTGATTCAATGCATGTGTGAGTGCATGATGAACAAACTAAAATCATTGCACGTGCATTGCTTAGATTACGTGTAGTGTTTCCTGTATTTCAAAGCGCTATTGGTCCATTGATGCGCCTAGAACCTCGGTCACAGAGCGAAGCTGTTGGTCCTGTGCTCTGTGAAGCAGAAGAGGGAATCAGAGGGGTACTGGAAGTCCTGAGATGTCTCTGCCTGTGCCAGCGGGTTCCTGCTGATAACCATGTTGAGGCTGTTGCCTGCGTCAGAGATGAGCGGCACAGTCAGGCAGCAGTCTAAGTCTCTGGTCCTGGCACGGTTCACCTGGGAGGAAGATCAACAAATGAACAAATGTGCTGTTTACATGTGCCACAAATGTAACCAATGGAGCAACAATTCACAGAAATACATGTGAATGACACCTGACGTACCTGTAGAATGCGATCGTAGGGTTTCAACCCTGCCTGGTCAGCTGGACCATCGGGTCGGATCATGTTGACGTACACACCTTTCTCCAGAAGGCCATCTGAGACGCTGAAGCCAAAGTCTCTGCTGTCCGGGTCCTTCTCCAGGGTCATCTGTAATCACAGCACAGTGGCAAATCACCAAACACACCAGGTTGTTTGGGATTTTAGAGGAGTTTTTTTTCATCTAGACTATCAAAGGTTTCTTAGATGCATTTCCAGAGGTTATTTACCACCAGAGCCTATTATTCATTCACACCAGTAGCCAGCCAAGTACAGTACATTGTGATGAGCCCTGTGTTATTAAACTGCAAGTCCTGACTAGCCCAGTGGATCCACTGGGTCCAGTTACACCCCAGTGCTGCGCATGGCATGCTAGGAGAGGGGAGGGAGGGGGAGGCGCTGGGGAAACCTCGTCAGTATTTTCAGAGGCTTATTTTGGAACAGTGTTGGCTTTTCTTTTGCATTAAACCCTACTGTTTTTGGATAGGCAATAATTTTGTGCGGATGTTGACATTGAATTGTGTTGTAGTGTTTCATCAGGCTTAAACCTTGTGAAGTTCCAGTGTTGTGGGGGATGTGATCTCTTGGGGGTTCCCTGGGGTCCTGGGTGTTCTGGGTCTGGTCCTGGTAGAGTTGGTCTCTGTCGTATTAACCTCATCCAGTATGGTCTCTCTCTTGATGGAACTAACATGGCTTTGGGACTTGGTCTCTTCCAGATACAGACTTAGAGTACTGCCTGTCATGGATGCCTGAAAGAGGACAGTGTTGTGGATGAATTAAAGGCAAATGATAAGGTGAGTGCTCATGCTCTGACACGAGCCAATGTCTTTGCTGATCTAGACAGTAGCAGGTGTCTGGCCTGTCGAGTCAGATTTAATAATGGATTACAAAGCCTGACGATTATCATAATGCTTTATCTGGTTTGGTCATTTTGTCTGACATGGACATTTGAATACATAAGAAGTACACAGCCAAGAGGATATGAGCCCTACCTCCAGGTCCCTGAGTATCCCTGATTGGCCACAGGTCTCTAGGTCCTGCAGGGCCTGGCACCAAAAGCTGTCTTCCTGGTTCAGAGTGCCATGGCAACGAGGGGGGCTGACGAATCTATGACAACGCAGGAACCAGAACATGAGAGCAGCCCTGCTGTCCTGAGACCGGTGTGACAGCGTTCTGCTAACGGCGCCGTCTTGCAAAGCACCATGGGTGATTCAGGATCTGGACTGCATGATGGAGAGAGCTCCTGTACAAACGTGGCCTTCAGGCCAACATGAGCGGAACACTAATCTCTCTCATTACAAAACGTTGAGAAGTCCTTGAGCACAGACAAAGCCTTCATGCAGTTCCCTTTTATAAAAGTAATGTCACCCCCAAAAAAGCATTTAATCATTGAAAATATGCAAAAGGAAGACACAAAAGTTCAGGAACAAAAAGAGTGAGGTGAAAGACAAGGCAGAAGTATCCTTGGGCCCTTTGGGGACTTTTGACGGAAAGGTTTGATGAAGACATAGAAGCGACAGAGAAAAAGGAGTGTTTATGAGAAACACCAGAGACCTCGTGGGCAGTTAGTAAAGCAGATGAGAGAGAGAATACCTGAGAAAGAGAGAAAAAGCACAGATGAAAAAGCACAAAACATAAAGCATAAAAATACTGTTAGACATAAATGAATCGCTTGTAAAATAAAGAGAACACAAATCCTGCAAAGACACTTTGAAATGGAACAAAGGTCGTTGTTATGCCTAACACATACATGTGTCAGTGTGTAAGAGATTGGGGCCATTTGAAGCAGCAGACTCACCCAGCAGACTTGTCCCAGTCATCCTCACTGAACCTGCCATCGTAGAGGGTTGGCATGGTGGCCCAGGTCTGTGTAAGTGGGGGGTGGGGTGGGTCCTGTGCCTGGTGCGTCTCCACTCGTTAGGGTGAAGAGTCAGGTCGGCAGCTCTGTGGAGATAGGTGCCTGTACACATAAGGAACAAGAACTTTAAATTCATCAGAATGAGGACAGAGGAGGAGGAGAGCAGGCCTCTTTAGACCACATAGCGTGTAGACCCCGGGTGTGGAGGTGAGTGCACCTTGGCTGCCATAGCCGGCGTCGATCCCGGACCCATCCCAGGAGCTCAGGGCTGAGTCCACGCTAGGGATGGTGGCAGAGTACACGCCTGAATGTTTACTGGTCTTCTGGGATTCTGTCAGCTCATCCTCAGTGTCACTTAGAAACCCTGTGTGTTCTGACGGCCGCTGACCGTCTGACTCTGACAGGGGTCAAAGGGACAGGAGAAAGGAGACAGGGGAAGGAGGCAGGGTGCAAGAGAGAGGAGACAAGGAGGCAGGGGTACAGGAGAGGAGAAAGGAGGCAGAGGAGGAAAGGAGGCAGGGGACAAATGTAAGACGAGAGACCAGAAATAAAGGCCATCGTTTTTGCATCCAGACTTCAACTTTGAAATGAATGAACCTACGTTTCTTGATCTTGAGGGTGACGGTCTCCCCGGCCATCTGTAGGAGGTGGATGGCCTCGCTCAGGGGCTTGCCCTTCAGACTCACCCCATTGATGGCTAAGACACGGTCCCCAATGTGGATGGCTCCCGTTCTGGAGGGACACCAGAGCAGAGTCATGTGAGGGGGTATGTCAGACTGAGTTGGTCGTCTACATCTTTGTTTGGGCCTACAAGTTGTCTGGCTGCCCAGTCTGTTGAGACTGCAACAAAGGAGCTGAATGACAACACCAGTCTGGTGATGTTGATAGTTTATTGGCACGTTTTACAACATAGTGAGGCTCTGACGGCATGTGATTTCCAAAGACCACTAGAGGCGTCTAGGGATTGTGTGGAATTCATCTAAGCTCTGAGCTCTACACTGTCACCTCTCTGCTAGGCCGTTCTTGGAGAGTCCAGAGATGACGATGGGGTCAAACGGCTCCTCTGTGCCTGAGATGGTGATGCCTAGTGGGCCGTTGTAGCGCTTCAGCTCCACTGTGTAGATGATGGAGCCTGACATCTCCAGCTCATCTGCAAGCAAAAAGATGACACACACGCACGCACGCGCCCACACAAGTTACATAAGAAGTAAACTGTTTACAGTAGACACATCCAGGTCACATGCTGCACAAGTGCACTGCACTCACATGAAACATGCATAAGCAGATTTGTTACAGGACAAATATAGAAGCCATAACAGTGTTCCGGCCCTGGATACAACATCCTTTCAGCAGTGTTTTCTGTGCTAACACACTTGCTTGCCAAGGCTTGGGTATGTACTGTACTTACCGGCGTTGTCCTCATCTTTCTGGATGCGGAGTTTGACCATGTCCTCGGCCTGATGCAGAACATGCATGGCGTCTTCCATGGTGCAGTTTTCCAGACGGACGTTATCAATGGCCAGCAGCCTGTCTCCTGGCTCCAGAGTGCCTGTTCTACCAGGGACAGTGGGAGGAGGAGGACCATTAACAGGAGCAGGTTGGACAGTTCAGGTTGCATCATCCAACAGGGCCATCATGAACAAGTACAGTCAAGTCGGCCGGGTTGTAAACAGATGGAACACAGCAAACTTACAGCATTTATTTATCCCCTAACATTTTTACCAGATGTGTGTACTCAAGTGGAATGTACAGATAAGCACATACATACCAAACCTGCACATACATGTACTGAACATGTTACATAACCAACTTCAGTCAAATGATCTTTGAAGACAATATAACTGCCCTATAAATTAGCAGTGCCTATCCATAGCAGCATGGTCTCTGTTCAAACCGCAAGCTGATTGTATCAGACTAAATCCTTACCTGTGGGCAATGCTTCCTTTCCTGATGTCAGAGATGATAAGGGGCTTCCCGGGCTTCTTACTTGCTGCTAGAAAACAGAGAGAGACATACTAATAGGTTGCATAGGCATGATGGCTGATCAGTAGAATTTAGGTGAAGTATATTTACTAGTTAGTGATACTATACACAACAAACATCCCCCTCTAAAGCCAGAGCCAAACCAAAAACATGATTTGATCTTGTTCCTGATGTTTTGATAATGCATTCCTCGCAGCAGTCCAAAGTTGAAGAATCAACTGAATCTGTTTATTCGTGCTGGCACAACCTTTCTGAAAGTTTGGTCTTTTCTCACCCTGGTCCACTGTGTTAAAGCCAGAGAGGGCTTGTGGTCAGGGATGGCAGAGGATCAGTATTTGTTGACATTTGTAACAAGTACACTGGAAATCTTTGACCCTGCTCCTCTTGACAATTCCTAGAGGCCAAGAGGAATCCAAGGTATTAAGATGGCTGTTCTCAACTTGATGGGGCTACACTATATCAGTGCGTTCACCCATACCAAGGGCAAGGCTTCTTTGTGTGGGTTTACTTGTTAACTACGATAACGTCATGATATAACCTGCTGTAGTACATAGTTGTTTAACTAGTTTTACTAGAGGCAGGTAATGCAGTCCCAGTCCTACACTGTACTCACCATTTAAACAGCCTTTGTGTGTTGAAAAAACGATGTAATAATGCTAATGATATGTAACAATATTTGATCTACCCAATATGTCTCTTAAAAAAAGAATGTATGCCTGAAACTGATGATTTATCTTGCTTACATCTTAGCCCTGAACTGCATTAGCTGCAGCTCCAAATGCTTATCACACATTTGGCAGCTTTGGATATATTTGCTAACTGAAAAGTATGTGGATGGCAGACCTGTCCAAGAGAGGAACCAGGCAGCTGACAAGGGTGTTACTCCATATCAGTTGTCCCTGGATGCTCAGCGGAGACAGAGCATCCTGTACCCAAAGATATGCATGTTAACATTCCTAATGATTATATTGCCTTTGACATTTCACCAAAGTATCAGTCATTTGGCTGATTCTTCTTATGCGGAGTGAAAATAAATCCTAACGTTCAAATGGATTTGTCCAAGCTGTTTTTTAAGTTAAGATATACTGCTCCCTGCTGTCCATGTCTGGTAACTCACCACTTATCGTGATGCCCAGTTCCACTCCTCTTCTCTTGGGTAGTTTTACATGGAATGTGCCACTACTGGGAACAACCGATTCTAATGGAAGAAACAATCACATGAGATGACCTACCAAACATATTCATTCAGTCCTTCCATCTGGGGACACAGGAGGTTAGGTTGTGCTACCTGCGACATCAAACTCGATCTCCAGGGTGACCTTGTTGGTGAGGGCAGCATCTCTCAGCAGCTGATGGGCCTCCTCCAGGGTTCCCTCCTCAGTGGGGATGCCGTTGATGGACAGCAGTCTGTCCCCCATCTGCAGAAGACCAATCCTGACAACACACACACACACAGGGTTGAGTTCACACCCATAGAATGAGGATCAAAAGTCATGGCTTTTGTGTTGCATTTCCACAAGACTGGGTCCCTGTAACAGTTTGAGGTTTATCTGGGCAGACAACAATTGTGTCCACATCTGCAAGGCTGTTCTAAGGTTCCTATCTGTTGTTGGTGTTCAACATGTCACATGAGCTGGAGACATGATCTTTCTGATGAGACGGACTGTCGGCCCGGAAAAAGACCAAGCATGACCTCAATATTGCCCATATCGGTGCTTACTTTTGGCACAGCAAGCCTGCACGCAGGAAGGTTCACACACAACGTGCCCACAGACACACAGACCCGCGCTCAGCCCACGACACACAGACCCGGCGCTCAGCCCACAGACACACACAGACCCGGCGCTCAGCCGACGCATGCTTACCCCCGTAATCGTGAGGGCAAGCACAGCAGCACTGTCAACTAGGATTAATTCACTACTACAGAGCAATTCATTAACCTTGCGTCAATGCTGAGACGAACATTACAGCTGAATGTTCTGCTTGAGTCACTTCTTCCAAACTGCTGTTGGTCTTTAATGGTATCATAACACCCAAGGGACTTGGCCTTGTGTTGTTCCCACAGACGCCATCATTAATCTTACAAGACAAGGGCAGAGACCACACACTGGCCTGATTAGGTCTTTATGCTAATTGATCTGCAGCGTGTTGCTTTAATCAATAAACAGATATTAACAGCTTCTAAACTCAGGGCCAGTCACAACATCAGCCACCACCACTGCTCTGTTGGCTGTGATGGATGCACTCCCTCCAGCGAAGCTACAGCAAACCATTCTGATTTACACAAACATTTCATGATGACCTTCGTGTTGAGCCCAGGGATGAGGTACTGGGTACATATGGATCTGCTGGGGATGCAGTGTAAACAACTTACAGTTCTTTGCAACACAGTCGTGTTTTGAGACTCCTTTCTCCCACACTAATATTTGCTGCTCTGTATATGACTAAGACTCGGCCCTGGGTTCAAGGTGACTCTTTATATACTATATATATATATATACAGTGTGTGTGTGTGTGCAAGCATTCATGCGTGAGCAGGGACTGAACGGGTCACCTTTCGGCGGGGCTGTCAGGCTCAATGAAGCGGACGACAGGCGGAGCAGACAGGGTCTCGGTGGCAAACACTCCCCCTTGCAGCTGGACCCCGAACCCTGTGAGTGGATCTCCCCTCAGGACGACCTCACTGGTCTCCACGTGAACAACCTGCCCCCCAGGGCCCACTGAGCTGGAAGCTAGTGATACTGAGGGAAGGGAGAGATGAAGGAGTATATATAAAAACACCCACAGAGGCAAGAGGTGGAGCGCGTGACACACAGAGGGAGAGAGAGAGAAAGAGAGAGAAACAGGGAAGAGAATGAGTCACCCATCATATTAAACGTCATTCATGTCTCAGTCAGAGATCAGTTGGATCTGTCACAACAACCCTGCAGGAGCGGTGGAGGAGGATGGGAGGCGTGATCTACAGCATTACAAAGCATCATGCAGTCAGTACAGCATCAGTGCAGTAAACAGACAGATCTACGGCATCACAGAGCATCACGTGCAGTAAACAGACAGGCCCTCTGCTCGACGTACGTGAGCTCTTGTGGTCCTTCTTCCTGTGTCTCCTCTTGCCCGTGGTGCTGCGGGGGCTGGTGGGGGCCACGAGGGGGCCGGAGCAGGGCAGGGCACTGCTCCCCTGGCTGCTGAAGCCTGAGGTGGCTGTGGAGGAAGGGGAGGGGGAGAAGCCACCACACACCAGAGCTGAAAGAAGACATACTCCAAATATCAACTCGCTGGAAGGGAAAGAGATTAGCGACAGGCAAATGTCCCCTCACCACCAGACACAACACAAACACAATGCACGCACACATGACAGCATGCATGGGGGACCCCAGCACATCTAACTTGATGGTCCAGCCAATATTTCATATTCAAGCACAACATTTATTTTGTGTACAAAAAATCTGTAAATCTGTTCAACCAGCTTTGCAGAGGAACCCCCCCCAAGTGACAACGACAACTTCTTAGAAACAGATTGATGTAACATGCTGAGGATGGCTCCATACAAAATCTCCTGCAGTCCCTCCATCAGGGCGGAGAACTTACATTTGCCGTGGTCCTGCTGGTTGTGTGGGTGGCTGGGACTGCTCCATGTCTTACAGTCTCTGGCATGCTGGGGGTGGCAGAAGTTACTGCTGGGGTCCCAGTGGTGGTGGTTGCTTTTTTGGACTTTCACTGCACAACCAAAAGAGACAAATACAAGCCGGTCAGTAGAAAAAACACCCCAATTCCTCTGCTCAATGGTGTGCTAAATTCCAACCATGAAATGTTATCTTCGCTTCCGTGTCTAAAATTACACCAGTACACAGAGCCCTCGGGATAATTCCTAGCGGAGTAATTGATATTTAATGTTTTCTTCACGGTACACCAGATGAAATCCTGTGGTGTAATATTTTTTGTGAACATCAGAAAATCTGTGAGACACATGTAATTGAATTCATTGAATGGAAAAAGGAGTAGTAAAATCTGTCTGATGAGCTTACTTTTACCAGTCAGTTTCCACAAAACTGACTGCAGATGAGAAAACATTGTACAGTGTCACTTTCAGGAAGCCAGAAGATAATCAATAAAAAGTCTCTGTGAGGTTTGTTGTTCTATCAGAACTGACATTAGCTGGTCTGATTCTGGGAGGGGTACTGGAGACAGGATGTGACATGGGTCCTGATTGAACTCAGCTGAAAGCTTGATTGGTGATGAGCCTCATGATGAGACATGCCCTTGTTCATCTGATTGGTAGGTCAACATTTCAATGAAAATCAATAAAACAATTCAACTGAAGTCGTATGTCTTATGTGTGGAAACATTTGAAGATAGAAACCCAGATAAGAAAGCACAAAAATATTATTTACAGTTTCTCCGTAATTCTATTGGTACCTTCACAAACAGAAATAAATATTTTCTAGAGATCTCCATGGAACATCCATGATGGACTGTTAAGCTGTAACACACACCTGAATGCTGGGAAGTTCTGCAGCTAAACATGAGTCCGTATATGCCATGTTTGACACTAATCCTTGGTGTCCTCATTAGTGCAGTCTTAATCTCTGACAACACGTTCACATGCAGCAGGGATTTTAAACAGGATACAGTAGCTCTTCTCACATCTCCTGTATGCAGACACTTGGTTCAGTCCTGAAAGCTGGAAACACACTATACTGCGTGTAATACAACCTCTATCCCCTTTTCAAACAGGCACATTCCAATACTGCCAGACCTGTACAGTTTTGGCAATAGCAGCTTATGTTAAACTCACCTAATAGAACTGCATTTTCAAACTTTCCTGAAACGTTAATATCTAATCCCTTACAAGCCATATCAGGCCTAAATCCCTTGAGCAAATTAGACAAATTGAGTCTTATAATCACGTCTTATCCAGTGGGAATGAACTGTAACCGTGAAATATTAATCTTTTCTAAAGGCACTTTGTACAATCTTTATTGAACTCTAAATTGGAAGGCCAGGGATGTAACTTCATACTGTTTGGTGTCTTATTTTGTAGGCACTGAAGTGTGTAAATACAGGATAAATGTTTCTGACCTATTATTGTATGTCGATAGTTTGAGATCACTTTCTCATTTACCATTACATCTACCAGTGTATGCTGCACAGACTCCTGGGCTAAGCACACTGGCAGTAAAACTAAGACACCAGTTAAGCCTTCAGAATAAAGGCCTCCTGATAAACTTGAAATTAGAGCATGGAAGGTAGGGCTAAGCTGCTGCAAGTACAAAGGAATCAAACCATAGTTCCACAACTCAATGTCACCACCTGTTGGTTCTTTGTATGTTCTCATTTATTGAGAACCCTCCTGATACCGCCGACTCACTAAGCATGGAATGCATGGTATGGATGTGATCTCCGATAGCATGGATAGCATGCATTTGTTTGTGTCTGCGTGTGTGTAGCTTGTTAGTCCTGCATGCATAAGAGGCTGAGGCT
Organism: Mallotus villosus; assembly: GCA_903064625.1. Classification (NCBI taxonomy): domain Eukaryota; kingdom Metazoa; phylum Chordata; class Actinopteri; order Osmeriformes; family Salangidae; genus Mallotus; species Mallotus villosus. Next base: position 139,790 of record CAEFZP010002482.1, on the reverse strand, counting down.
GTACCCCAGAGCAGAGGGAGCATAGCTGGCAGCCCTCCACATATGCAGGGTGAATCAGATCCGGCAGATGAGGGCTATGGAGGGCAGCAAGCCCCTAGTGACGGCAGCTCAGTCCACAGTCACAATACGTAACCCAGCAAATCTACAGTTTCCTCAGCACACATACAAATAACCGACATTATGTCAACATATGTTTGGTTAACATTAGAAGATATTACCTTGCCATATTGCCTACTTTGAATCCACAGACAAAGTATGCCCAGAATGTGTCCTAATTCTCTATCCATCTCATCCAAGTTTGCACTCATTCCCTCAGGCAATGAAATGTATTGGGCTGAAGTATAAATGATCTCCTCTGGTGCATTTTAATACCAACCATGTGTGTTAAGATTCATACAGAGCATTGAATATGTGCACACATGGTGGAGAAGTAGAGACCGAGAACACAGTGCCAGAGTCCAATCCCTGTCATGCCACATTAAAGAAGGCAGGCTTGGGCCCCAAAGGTCGCTTTCCATGTTTCTTCTTCATGTGAAGCCTTCCACAGGGTTTCAGGGCCTGACAAAAGTTCAGATGCCTTCAACCAAGAGAATAACCCTTTGGCAGTTGAATCTATTTAAGGAAGTGACATGAAGCTGCACATGGAGGCTTTAAGATGCATAGGACTGATGCCACCTGCTGGACTGACCTGTGTCCTGGGGCCTGATGGGAAGTCTGCTCTGATTAGCCGGTAGGATCTCCAATTTTACAACGTCACATGTGCTGGCCAATAGCTGAGTGGCTTCCATCAGGGAGCAGTGCTCAGTGCTTGTGCCGTCAATAGACAGGAGGAGATCACCACCATGTAACGCCCCACACCTGGGAAGAGGAGAGAGATGAGACACTCACATTTAAACAAAATGGGATCTCAACTCAGACTTTGCCATGGAGAAAAACCTTGTCTGTCCGTTGCTTTTCCACCAGGCCTCACCTCTCCACCACGCTAGCAGGCTTGATCTTGTCGATGACAATGACCTGCTTGTTCCTGTAAAGGGAGGTGATGAGGCTGACGCCAAGACTGGCAGACGGCCCCTTCACTATCTCCACCAGCAGGGGACCAGAGGCCTGCTGCACCGCTTCTGAAACACACACACGCACAGACAATATATGTGAGATACCTGAGAGAGTCAGTGATAGGCTTGGTGTATCTCGTAAAGTAAAGGGGCATTGAGGAACTGCAAATGGAACATTTATGGCACATTTTAAGCCTTGTGTTGGCTTGTACTTTTCATTCCATTCAAGCAAGGATATAAGGATGTAAACCCGAGCCTTCTTCAACAAACATTTAGCTACAACAAGAAGGAAGGCAGCTTGTCTCAGTGGATTTCTTACTGTTTGACACATCAAATGGGCTAGAGGCATGATGAAAAAAAGCGATGACATACAGAATTGTCAAAGAGAGAGAGAAGGGCGTGTTTGTCTGAGACCCTGTCTGGAACTCATGTCCATCCTTGTCCTACTGTAGAATGTCACCCTGGCCGTGCAGAGCAGGGTCCTGGCTGACAAACCCATGGCTGCCGCTGACTTATAGCTGTCCCGAGAGGCGTGTTTGGATTGCCAGATGAAATAATGCTACAAATTCCCCCCAGTGGCGCAGGGAAAGTCATTTACATGTCTGAGGACAGACCGACATTTGACCCCTCCCAATGCAATCTGTTTGACCTTCTCTTTACCTTAGAGGGTATCACTCGCACATGCAAGGTGAGCATCTGTCATTCTGTCTGCCTTCCCATCCCTCAGTCAGCCAATCCATCAGCCACTAACCAGTCCATCTATCTATCTTCCTGCCTTCCCATCCCTCAGTCAGCCACTAACCAGTCCATCTATCTATCTGCCTGTACGTCGAATAGGGCAACAGAGGTGTGTCTCACACCTACTGTAGATACTAGGGTCAATCTTTTTGGGGTAATCTGGTACATTTCAAACATAGACCCATACTTAGACAGAGCTGCATTATCATAAACGTCTTTTCTCAGATCTGTGCTAGCATCCATCATCTCCTGCTGACATCAGTTTTGGGGGATGAATGACTCCCCGGGTGACGGCTTGAACACTAACATGCACTCCAAAACATTCACTCTGACCACACAGCCACGTTATCCACCCTCAGAGCTATGTTGCTCTGCTGTATTCGCACATACTCCTAGTACATGTGTGCTCACCCATGACGGAGATGTCATATTCAATCAGGAACAGGGCTTCCTGGCCGCATTGCATCAGCATGGTCAGAGCATCAGCATGCTTCTCCCTGTTTAAGGGCATCCCGTCCATACTCAGCACGCGGTCACCCGTCTTCAGAGTGCCCTCTCTGGGGGGAGAGACAGCCAGGTGGGGAGACAGGGTATGGAGGGGGGGGTTGGAGGGAGACAGAGATAGTTAGGGAGAGGCGAGGGTTGGACTGTTAAAAAGGTAGACGGGCGTGACGAGAGAAGGTTTGCGTTCTTCGGAGCGTTCACCTAATCACTAAATAGCTTCCAGTATGGCCCATCCTGAGCAAAAGAAAGGACATTGGGAAAAAATCCTCCAAACATCAAATCAACTCCCATAATGACACATCATTCTCTGTGTTACAGCTGTATGAGTGTACTGCTGCCCTCAATTATTCCCAGGGTTAAGTAAGTGCAGTGAAGCTATTCTTATCAAGCTAATCTTTCTGCCTTGAGAGAAGCATTGCCCTTTCCACTATGGATTCAACATTAATTAAGTTATATACAGTAGAGTCAGTTCCATGAGATATTTTATTCATGTCTTGAAGCATCATAACATTATTTCAAGCCATCACACATTGCAGGGGACCACACATACCCTGAAGACAGCATACTGATCCTCATTGACAACAAAGCACTGCAGAACTGTACTGACTCATGAATCACTGAATTATTCTTGAAAATGGACAACACATACATATTTATTTATACAATGCCGAAGATATGTTTGCAGTCACATACACACACACACACACACACACACACAACACACACACACACACACACACACACCACACACACACACACACAACACACACACACACACACACACACACACACCACACACACACACACACACACACACACACACACACGTTCACACGTTCACACTGATTCCTCTGCACTTGTTCACCTGTCAGCAGGCCCCCCAGGCCTGACGCAGGTCACCACCAGAGGACGAGACCTGTGCCAGTCTTCATGGAAGCCTCCTGGAAAGGCAAAAGACACACACACAAACACAGTCAAGTCCAGCTGATGTGGCTAAAGAAATGATATGCTCTGTGATATGGCATGCCTGTCAAAATGCCCACCTCTCATGACAAACCCAAAGCTATTGCCTTCCTTGTGTAAACACACCTCAATGGTCTTGGATATGACACCTGCTGGAGCGTTCTGGACTAAGGGAGAGAAGAACAAAAGAGACAGAGAGAGAAAGGGTGAGAGAGGCCAGACACCACTATTACAGGTGAAGTGGTGGGAGGTAGGACAGCTGGATTGGTAAAGGAGTCTTTCCCTTACCGAAAGGGGGCAGCTCGTACTCCACCTCCAGCACCACCCGCTCCCCGATGTTCTTCAGCAGGCTAATGATCTCATCGTGGCGCAGCTTGGACAGGTTGATGCCGTTCACTGACTTGATGTAGTCTCCTACATTCAGCTGGTCACTCCTGCAGAGGCAGACACAGCAGGGCTGTATTCCTTGGTGTAGCAGGATATCACGTTCAAAGGAATCCCAGATGTTAGGGTAACAGTGTGGAAAATCAGGGACTCGCGTCCTTACAGTAAGCTTGTATTTACTGTCTGAGGAATGTTCAGTGGAACCACAGAGAGAGCTACTCAGAGAGACGTCCAGCAGAGGACAAACCGAAAAGGTGCCAGTGCTGAGATGCTCTCCTTCAGAGAGAGATGGAGCTATTTAGTGTCTCGCTCACTCATGCGCTTGTCTGACTCAATGTGGTGCTCATTGGGATGCTAATTAAATAGACACCTCCAGGCTATTACCAGTCAGAGCAAGGATGGAGGACAGAGACACATCATCGTCAGCCGAGCTAACCCTATCAAACCATTTCACATACATACATTGTCCCTGCTAACCGAACTGCCATCTATGGTAGGGCGATCGAAATAGTTTATTAAGGCAAGCTGTTAAATCAGCATTACCACGACTGTCTTGTCAGGCAATTGAGTTTTATCTTCCTACATTTACCACGTGAGTGAGTGTGTGAGTGTGAGTGTGTGTGTGTGTGTGTGTGTGAGAGAGAGAGTATTTCCAGTGTGTGTAGTGTGTTAAGGAGAGGGCTACAGTCACATGCTGCTTAGTCATTAAAAAGCGTGATCTCTCCTCTGCATTTCTCCCTCTTGTTGCTGACGTTGGTACAAAAGATTTGATCTGAATCTTAATTAAGCTATCTTTGATGAAGCAATTTTTCTAAAATAGACATATTAAATGATTATGCCTGTTGAGCGAATCAAGCGGCAATTGACCACAGCAGGTACTCTGTAAATTCTCTCACTGGCTCATAGAAAGCGTTGTGATGAATAATGTGAAAAGGAAGTGAATTACGTTTGTGGACTTCATGAGCGGCTGAACATATTCATATACAATTTTGTTCTGAAAAGACTCTTTCACAAACGTGCCCTGGTGAAATATCAGTCCAAGGCAACACATCAGCCAGACTGCAGCTGATTCAATGGAGCGTCGGTGATCCTGCGGTTAAAGGAAGCTGGTGTAACTAGACAACACGTGTGTCGAGGAGGGTAACACATCCAGACAGTTTGGTGTGGTTGCCAGGTTGTAGCTTTGTCAGCCAGAGAATATCTCACCTGGCAGCTAGCCCTCCTGGCCGCAGGTTTGAGACTCTGGGCTTGCCTTCTTTATCAGACCCCCCGGAGATGGTGAGGCCCAGACTGCTGCCCTCCCTCTTCATGAGGTCCACAGTGGTCAGTCCTCGGTACTCCTCTGCTGACACACACAGGTACACACTCAGCACTAACTGCCTGACTGATCCAGCTGTCTGTTACTACGATCACAGATACACTCTACTGTGTTTCCGTCGCTATCTCTCCATCTAGCTTTCACACACGCACAGACACGCACGTACAGATATGCTAATTCGTTTTTCTCTCCCCTATCTCCTTCTTTCCTCTCTTATTCTATGGTTAGACTGATGGATTTGAGAGGATGTGGTGATGAGGTCCACCCCATTGTAGCCAAGTAAATGTAGTTGATGGACTGAAATTCAGGGCATACAGTTCAAAGAAGGCCATACTGAATACAATAGTGATAACTATAGCTCATATATTGAAATTCCCTTCTCTTCCCGACTTGAATTGGGACTGAATTGAATAGGGAGATTAACTGATGATGGAACCTACAGACATTGTTACACTGTGCTTGGTCTCATTCTGTCCCTGGGGAAAGCCACATTGTGCTGTGCTGTTAAATCATGCTAAATGACTCCCACTAAGGGATAGTACAAGCTTAGTACCTCTGACAGGTATGCCACACAAGCATTTCTTTCCCCATATCTAAGCATTACAAGATATTCAAAGCAGTGCAACATCTATCATCTGACACTAAGCAGACATGATGGGAAATGTGCAATCATAAAGTGACAATGGATGTGCTTGACTGTCAAGACTATTCTCTTCGCTTGTTTGTTAAACCTCAACATACAGAGGTTCCGCAGTTCAGCTAGAGATATGGAGACAGTGTACCTGAGAGACTGTGTCTCCTGGAGGAGTGGGAGTGCTCAGACCCTCCAGAGTCCTTGCCCCCCTTGGAGTAGGGTCCATCATCTGCAAAGACAAAAGGGAACATTTGGAGGCTGGTGTACATGTTTAGAGAGAAAGAGAGAGAGAGAGAGCTTCTACGACTAGTGTGTGAGGAATGTGTGGACCTGAGACATGAGGCAAGTCAACATTGCCACATTCTCTTTCCACACTTACACAGCTGCCATGGGCGCTGTTAACCCTTTGGCCGTAATAACCCAGCGTGGACACTGGGAGGCAGGTCAACAGTTGGGACATCAACAACCTTCTGCAGGCTCTAAGCTGGCTCAAATAGAACAGATCAAAGGCCCCTTTGAGTCCCTGGCAGAAGACACTGAGAAACTCATCTTTTGACAGGAGACATCTGCACGACCATGATGCATGAACATGGAGGCAGGAGAATGTTCTTGAAGGAACAGACTGTGGCTAATGAACTGCTCAGGCATGTGGAGAGAATCCCCATTTTCTCATTGAGAGCAGCTGCTAGAACCAGAACATATTCTAGCAGTTCCACTGGGATACAATGTTTTTTCCTGTTCCTCAGTGCTAGCAGTTTCTGCCACAGAGCTGGACCCAGCCTTCATGATGTGGAATGTGACTCTGCACTTTCTAATCCTGTACATCCTGGATGACCTTTTCCCGGAAACCCAACCCAGGAAAACCATAAAATGTTGAATTACTACGTTATTGCACAGTCAAGGAATATCCAGGTCAGGTTATAGATTAACAAATGTAGATATTTCTTCGTCTTATACCGCTTCCCAGTCTGTGCAGCGCTGACTCACTGGGACTTCTGAGACCACACATCCTGTACAGGAGAGCAGCATGAGGCTTGACAACCACTGATTGAAAAAACCTTTACAATTGCTATAGCAACATCTGCATGAGCACGCCATGGTTTTATAAAAGATACTGGCACTCTACTCCAGCTATTATAATATTCTAGGAGAATCTTTTATTGTATTTATGCATTATTACTGTGTGTGTGTGTGCATGCGTGTGTGCATGTATGCGTGTGGGAATCACAATCTATTTGGTTTCATGTTTATCATTTAAGCCTTAGCTCAGACCTGTCAGCTAAATTCCCATGGCCATTATAAAACAGAGAATGCCTGAGGTCAGAAAGCCAAAAATGATTCCATTTACATAGCAAGGACCCACTCAAATTAGTGAATAACAATATCCTATTTCAAAATGGCTTCTTCTTTCTTTCCCCGTTCTTCCATCTGCACTGATGTGAGAGAATTAGACTGGTGAGAGCATAAGCCTGGCAGGCACAGGTTTAGATCTGTTCAGATGAAGATAAAGCCTGTGTCAAACTTGCGCTGGTCTGGAGGGGAGGATAGGCTCGGTTAAATCTGCTCAGTTAGAGGGATATATATTGATAGATTGTTGGCTAGAGCTGGATGATAGATTCACATTTTGAGGAGTGAAGTGAGGAAAGTGAGGAAAACAGCCAGCAACAGCAGGACATGCCGAAATGTGCGCGCTGTGATGATGTGCAACCTTTTATTCACTTCCCTGCACAAAAACCCTCTTCAACATCTTCAGGGCATTTACACACACAGCCAAACACACACACAGCCACACGCACACACACAGACAGACATGAGGGTAGAAGCGTACATAGGCATTCACACGTGCTCAGAATCTCTCTCTATTACACACACACACACACAAATGTGACAAATGTAGACACTTAATGATAGGCAGCAGTGTAGTAATCTCCCAGCTTCCTCTGGGCCCTCACAGTCCAGCAGCTGTCATTGCATTGAAAAGGCAACATGAGCTCTGGGTCACACAGACCCCACTCACTGCACGTGACTAAACATTACTGTACACTAGCACCCTCCAGCCATCCTCCACTTGTCCTCCTCCCGTCCTGTTCCCTCCAGCACCTCCTCTACCACCATCAGTGGCTCTGACAAAGACAACTAGGATTTAGATAGATTTGATACGTCAGCAGACGTGAACGCTTTTTTGTATGTAAAAACCCTGAAAGCATTTGCTTATGGGTCTGAAAGAGAGTAAAAATAACCAACAAGACACTTCACTGCTTTTGCATTAGTCAAAGGGAATACTGTCAATATTGAACAGCATCTCCAGAATCCTTAGGTAATCCTATTAATGTAATTATCTGCCAATCAAAATGAGGGCACATCCCTATCATAACCAATCAGAATGTAGGTTAAATAAGGGGGCTGCTGTGACAATGGCCATGGAATCACAATTCTATTTTCAGACACAAAACATTATTTATATACTGGGCTTCACCAGACCCAGTTAACATTGCTCCATGTGTCCCAATTTCAGAGTACAAGCAGGCGGGTATTCACTGGCAAATTAAATGGCATTAGGTATCTATTGTACTACTATTGTACTACTTCACTGCATCAATAGGTACACTGTTACATTGTGTCCGTGTTACATTGGAACACAGAAGAGAGAATAAATGGGCATATGACAGAAATATGTCCTAACAGTAAAAGGGGAGCAACTCTTCATGACAGGGGTAAGCAGGGTGACAAGACTGTTAGCTTTGTGTCACAAGCATAGAACAGCGTTAGGTTAAAGCTTCTCAGATGAACAGCATACATTCCTAACAACAAACTTTTAGGACAAACAGTTACAGGTGCTGATGCAGCTACTGACTGCCCACTACAGTTGAACTACCACCGCATAGTGAACAGGACCCTCCCCTCTTAACACAACAGGTACAGTATATGAGCATATCACCTCCTCTGGTGCAGATCAGGGACCAGCAGGGAGTCTTACCGGTGCTGTTCTTCGCCTCTCTCCTCAGACCACAGAGCATGGCCGCAGTCTGTCACAGCATCCGACCGGAGGAAGCAGCCTCTCTCTCTACAGCCGGCCAGTGAACTGAGAAGATCCTGGGAGTAGTGCTGGTCCCCAGAGATCTCAAGTCCCACTCACTCTCTCAATGACTCAGAAAACCCAAGAGCACCATTTTCTTCTGTTTCTTGACTTGGTACAATGTCAAGTACATGGTTACCCCACACTGATTGCAGCTCACGATTAAGTCTTTCTTTTAAGAAGAGAGAAAGCATATCAGAGTCTTGCCCATAACTGATATATTTCCTTACAGTTAGAATATAGGAAAAAATTGTATGTAAGGCTTAATCTGTTCCTAATTAAGATGTCATACTGACATGCTTGCTTCTTGTGAGATGTCATTCCCCTGAGAGATCAAAGACAGGAAGCACATGATCAAATACAGAAATCATCTTCTGTTCGGTTTCCTTCCCTCCCATCTTGCTGTGGCTCCTTTTGAGGTATTCCTAGTCGCTCTTCGTATTCTAGAGGATTAATCATCCCCCGTTCACACACTCACACTCGAGCTTACACACAAACCCACTCTCTTCTCTCACATACACTCACCCTTAGTGACACTTTATCTCTCTCTCTCTCTCTCTCTCTCTCTCTCTCTCTCTCTCTCAGCCAGGGGTGTGTTGGAGCAGTCACACACCCTCCCCTCATGGATGAAGTCACACCTCCTTCACACACAAACATTCTCCCTCCCCACACACAGCATACAGACATTCACAGACACACTTAATCCTCAGCAAGACACAGTTATAGGCGATACACTCAGACACGCTCTAAATTTCCACACTGAACTATCCATACAATTAACACCCCCTCCACATTCATTATCACATGTACACAGTACCCAAGCACACATGTTTTACATACAGGCATACAATTCAAAGGCATACATCCATGGATGCCTACATGCATGAATCCAGCACTACTGTTACTACTCATTTTATCACACACACAGACAATATTAGTTGCCTGAACAGTGAACACGCACACACACACACACACACACACACACACACACACACACACACACCACACACACACACACACACACACACCACACACGTGTGCACAGACACATGCCTATACATGGGTGTCTACTCAAACAGCTCAGAGTGGCCAGCAAATGTCTGCTTCACTGTCTTTTATCTACAGAAATATCTTATTGCATTTTTCCTTCTATTATTATGTATATTGAAGTGTTTCTCTTTATTGACACCTGTGAAATATTAGGAAACATTTACTAAAAAAGCAAACAATAGGAGAAACAAGATGCAAGAGGAATCACGTAGCCATTTAAAATAGCATGGAAAACAAAGATCATAGGTTTTCTCCTTCCTCTAATGTGCTGCAGTAGAGCCCAGTGTCTCATGTTTCCTTCTCTGGGTAAGAGGGTCCCCCTGCCCTCTGGCTCCCCTCCACTCAAACACAGAGGAGTGAGCATGTCGGCTGACCGACACGGCCCACACCTGTCCAGCCATTTGTCACCCTCACATACCTAACATGCCTCTTTTAAGACTGCGAGCAAGGAAATTGCTTCACAAATCACACAGGGGTGAAAAACGCAAAAGCTTGACCCCATGCCATGTCACCTCAATCGGAGCAAATACATATCCATACCCACATAAAGTAAAACAGTAAATCATTTCCATAAGTCAAATGGATGCTTCCCAATGTGTAGTGCAACTGTCCATCCTTGGAATGAATGTCCTAGACACATCAATTAATTATAAACAAACATTCAATCTTTCTCTCCATTGTAGCATGCAGCCTAATCGCTCTTCCAGTGGACACAGTACTCTTTGGCGTATATAATTTCCTCTGAGAGTTTTGTCCCTAATACCCCATTTACTGTGTGAGTGTGTGGGCTTTCAGAGCGAGACTAATTAATTTCTGACAGTATGAGAAGGAAGGAGAGACAGGGCTTTGTGTTGGTTTGGGATAAACCCAGGGGACCAGGGCAGAAAAGTAGGGTAACAATATATACTAGTGCTTCTTTAGAACGTACAGGGTGGACAATTAACCAAGCAAAAGGAAACACTGCACAGGTTTCACTATCTGATACTTTTTCCAATTAGCCAGGGAAATGTGTTGCTGAACACGATAGCAATTAAAAAATGAAGCAATAAAACACTTCTCTCAACAAATCCAGAATGTTCTCACATCATAGTGACAGAAAGTAGGATACTTAACCATATACAGTATGAGATGTTTCCCTTCATGCAAAATAAGGTACTTTTTCAAAGCAGCAGCCATACTGCCACCTCATGGTTACCAGCTGTAATTGCATAAATGCCTACGGTAAGCAGCTATTACAAACCTGTCAACATGAATCTCTGAGTTACATATACATGAGAGGCAGAGGATATGAGTCAGTGTTGTCAAAATTAGACACCACACTCACATTAAAATATTCAGATATCAGGGTAGGTCAAATATAAATGAAAAATCACACACACATCTCTAGTGCAAAGGATTATCATAAGCATTAAACAGCAGTTTATTGATACACTGAACATGACTGGATTCAAAGGAAAATGGATAGTATTTTAGACCCAGCACCCCAGCCAGCAAAACAGGCTACATGTGTCCTGTGTCTTCACAGTATTAGTTTCTAAAAGGTTTATTTTTTACTATTCTAGTGAAATGATAAACGGCACATCACTAATGGCAGATGAAACAGATACTCTAGTGTACCAGGATAGAATGACAATTACCCGTAACATTATCAAGTATGCCTGAGACATCTCGACTGCTTTATCAACCGTATCATGCTCACCTTTGGTCCTTCCTCTGATGACTCCAAGCCGGCACCTGAGGAGAGAAAGAAAACATCCTCCGTGGTCCTGTCCTCCTGGACTCTGTCTGAGGCAGGGCAAAGGTGAAAGTCTTAGAGTTGCTACATCCCTTTCCAAAAACGACTCTGGTGGCCATGTTTCCTTGCCTAGATCTTTTCTTTGTTCCTTTCTCTCGCACAGCCTCAGTCCTGCTGTCCGCACAGCTCACACCCTAACTGGAGGTCTTCCAAAGCGGTCAGGTGCATGCAGGTCAGTCTCAACATGATAGAGCATGCACACTCAAGTATTACAGGAGACAGGTGTAGGGACATAAGTCATCAACCACACACATCTCCATAATCCTGTCCTTTTCTTCCCTGTTTCGTGTCCGGCACAAAGGAAAACAGCTGAAAGAATGTATATTTTGCTTTTCTGGCATCTAATAAGGGCAGATGGAACAGTGCTGATGGCTGCAGAGATGACACAGCTTGCCAGCCAGAATGCAATGGAAACTTACTCCCTAGGAAGCTGGCTTAAGGCTACGCAGGGAACTAAAGGCAGGACAAACAATTGGATAGGTCATACAAATCAAACTATCATACAAAACAAACGAAGCTCATTTCACTTTAACAGGTATACCTCCGTCTGATTAATATACTAATTAAGTAGTGATGAGTTAATGAAGTATATGGTACTTTTAGAATTTTTGTGGATGGAAAACACTTGACAATTTGAAGTGTTTCAGTTGATACAAGCAGCCTGTATCACCACAGGGAGCTGGCATGAACATTACCACTAACTTAGGCCCTCAACATACAAACAAAACCATGCGTGTCGTGCACACACTGCAACCAGTACAGGAAATACATTTCAACATTCAGTGTAATGCGAGTTTCCCATCAAAATCAAAGTGACAGAACATGACATGCTTTGAAAGTTGATTCTAGTTGAAAAAAATCCCAGACCAGATTCAAATTTTTACGTTGTTTTATTGACAATATAATGGCTAGATCACTCGTTCTCCTCGCTACGGAGCCTGGCGTTGGGGTTGGTGATCTTGATGGCAAGCTGGGCTGCCCTCTCCACAATCAGCTTCCTGTTCTTTGAGGAGACGTTGTGGGCGATCTCTGCACAATGGGTCCTAGGCACAGACAGCAACATTGTGAAGGTTAGACATGATGCAGGTATAATACAACAATAGCATTTAAAAGATTGAGTGCTGGACACAGCAGGAATATTGGGTTGAGGAGGAAGTGCCCATCTAATTTCTGAATGCCGGCACAAAAGAGGTGAACAACACAGCCGCATTGTCTAGTTTCAGTTCAAAGCAGACAAGAGGGACATGAAGGACTCTTAACCTTTCAACTGTGGATTGAACAAGGACAATATGATCCTAGGGTCTGACATGTAAACAGAACATAAACTACTGTAATGATGGAAAAGCTTTACTTGGGCCTCAGTCATTCCTCACAATGAATCTGTTCTACTACATCACACCTTGCAGACAGTTGCACATAGATCCTCTCAATGTTATAATCCTCCTCTCCATAAAGATTATGGAATTCAACATTGGTTTTGACCATCAAACACCACTTTAACGGGTTAGTTGCCAACTATACTTAACGCTTCTTGGTTGTTGTCTGATGGTTAACCAGAAGGGAATAAACAAGAACGTACTTGTTGCTCATCATGAGGACCTCAAGCTCCTTGATGTTGTGCACCAGGAACTTCCTGAAGCCAGAGGGAAGCATGTGCTTGGTCTTCTTGTTGCTACCATAACCGATGTTGGGCATCAGCATCTGACCCTTGAACCGCCTGCGGACCCTGTTGTCAATACCTCTGGGTTTACGCCAGCTTTTCTGGAGGGAAAAGGGCAAGTTAAAGGTTAGTTTGCCATTGTCTGGGATTGTATTAAAAAAAACTTCAAACAAAACTAAAAGGACTACCACCATTAGAACTTAAGTTTGAGAAGAAAACTTACTGCAATCTTGACATATCGGTCAGACTGATGGCGAATGAACTTCTTCGTCCTCTTTTTAACAATCTTGGGCTTGGTGAGAGGTCTGAGGGCTGCCATGGTGACTGAAAGATGTAAATGGAAGAAAAATATTGGCCACAGGACAAGCAATCAACCTGTACTACTGAAGAATTCAAACTTGTCATGATCTTGCTAAATAGCTACACATTTTACTCTAGTGGCGTCAATTGCATGCTTCCTAACATGCAGTCAGACTTACACGACTTTCACATATTAGGAGTACATCAAACAAAAGTTATATCAACTACAGTGGCGCTAGTAGTCCCACTTTCTTTTGCAGGCCATCTCCTGCATAATGCTAGCTAACGTTAGCTACCTACGGTACTAACAAGCTATGGTAGGCTATTAAGCTAACTAGACTATGTTGCTACGGTATCGACGGTGACAGTAGATTTGCGGTAATGTAAACCAGGAAGCCAACTATGTGTTGTCAGATATGATTTAATTCCACATTTCGAGGTCCTGAGCAGTCTGTGTGTGGTGGTTATAGCTAGACGAGTACGATCTTCAGGTAATGGCTGAGATGCTTTACATGGCACTCATGCAGTCGATCAAAACAGAGGGGTTTGTCTCAAGAACAACCGATCAAAATGCCCAATTCTAACACATATCGAGCACAAAAAATGAATCTCAAATGTTACTTGTTTTGAAAAATCTTCTAAAAAGGTAGATGGAGATAGATTTAAATCACTCACCCGCCGGTGTGAACTGAAAAGAGACTCAGCTTCAGCGGAAAGGGAAGAAAAGGGCTTCCGGAATTGTTGCAAAGGACTATGGGTACGGCGCTAGAGAACTACAAGAAACACATTCTTCGTATAAATATTAATCTGTCTTGAAATATTCTATATCTGACAAGTGGTGCATTCTAAATGAATAGAAAGTAGGTTACTATGATAAATGTAACGTGACGACTGACGAGTGCAAAAACACGAGTAAAAAATAATAATATAAGCCTAGTGAGTAAACGAGACGAGTTCAGTGCAACAACGTTCCTTGCTCCTGGAACCCTCTCTGGCGTTGGTGCAGAATAAAGAAAATCTTCTTGGCATACACTGTCTTCATCCCAGCTCAGTTAATATTTCATCCTGTCAAAAACGAATCGAGAAGTTGCATGATATAGGCTACAATTGAAAACCTTTGAAAAACGATTTGATACGGTAAATGTAGTCTGTTTTATGGTTAAAAGGGTAGTTCTTACTATAATCCTTTTATAGAAATCGGGTTGAGTTGCTAATCTCTTTAATAATTGTATTGCATTTTAACCTCCTCCCATATCATGCGCAGAGAGCCTCTGTAGCGGAAATGTTGCGACGAGTCTTAACTTTCAGCTGCGTTCTAAATTAGTCTTTAACGTGTTGATAAACTGAGAATTATAATTATTTTTACCTTTTGTTTACGAAGAGAAACCTAAATCGGAAATAGGAAGTGTTTGGTATCAAATCAACCTGTTGAGATTTTGAGCTGTGTGTTGACCAAATACTATGAAATAGTCTACTCTACTAACTGAAAATCACATGATCGTATAGCGCGTTTTATATCCAAACTTTTTGATAAATCTATAGGCTAGGGGAATATGGAGGGCACAGCATCTGTAAGGTGAGTGATCTATTATAACCGAGGTAGCCTATTGTTTATTTAGTTTGTTTGTTTAATTATTTTTCGTTTACAGTTCCGTTAGCTACATTTTGGGTTCTAAGATCGGGACTACAACATTTTCTTTACAGTGGTTATGGGGCTTGCGGAATCAGTAATCCTGGATACCTACCAGCAACGGTTGGGGCACCAGGTAATAACCTATCTAATTTTTCTATAGGCCTAACTGGACCGTCAGTTGATTTTTCGTTCATTTAGTTTTTTCTTGCAAATCAAACACCTCAGACATTACTGAGATGTCAGAGGTTGCTACAAAATGCACATTCCATAAAGTATGTTGTGGGGAGTTCGGGAGTTCAGGCCATAGACATAATAAAGAGTTCTCACTGAGACACTGACTGAGAGACTATATTATGTCTATGGTTCAGGCTCTCTACGTTTCCGGGTGTTACGCGTTATTTAGCGCCATATAAAGGTTAACACAATTAGGATTTGAGCCCCCAAAAAAGCATATTGCTCTACTTCAAACGTGTATGCAGTTACAGTCCCTTCTTTAACTGTTTTGCACATTTTCAGACTTTTGTAGGCTGGATGTGACTTTAGTGGTAGTCTCAGGGTTGTTAATTGGCTGGTTTACTACACACATCTATCAGTTCAAGTGGTTTTGCTACCAACAACAGGACCTAACATCCTCTTTATTGAAATGTGGTAAACTGTACAGTTTACAGAACAGAAACAGAAACAATGTATAGTGTTTCCAATCCGTAACTGGTTTGTCTTGTTCTTTCAGCATTGTTTGCTCCACCTACCATGCCAAGCCCCAGTGCTCCGCCAGCCAGCATGTTTGACAGTGTGCCTGGTTATGAAGGAACAGTGTCCGGGGGTGGAGGTACAGAATGCAGCCGAAGGCCATGTTGGCACACACATTATGATACAAGGCTACACTTTAACTAAATGGTAGTCATAAGGGATGATCACCCTCTTCATGAATGTGTTTCCCTGCATGTTTACTTCAGGTGGGTTCCTGCCTCCCCCAATGCCCTCCTTCCCAGTTCCTCAGCCTGAGCCCGGACCCTCTCAGCCACACTGGAAGTAGAGCAGACTTGTGTTTTCTTAATGCTTTGGTGACATATAGCCATACAGAATACATGGTTATGTATTCATCTGATCACTGATTCATTTGTTTCTGATCACTTTTAACTTTTATTCATCTACTCCTGTATATAATTGACTAATAATATTTTAGTGCTTATTTTGAACAATTATGTTATGTTCTTCAAAGTATTCCTTCTATCACTGAAGACCAAGCCAGGGAAGCATTTACCATGTTTGTATCCAGTAAGTGCTGCTACAATTCAGCACCAGTCAAGGATGGTGTGATCACCAACATGGAGGCATTCAACACATATAGGGTAGGAGGGCTCTGTATTACCTCTAAGTCAAAAGTGGTCAAGCAAACAGAATGGCTGTTTTCACTGACAATATCAGCTTTAGGCTCTCACATACATGCCTATGCTGCAACATGGGCATGATCTAATTCTACTCCAACTAGAAACAGGTTTCTGTAGCCTGAGCCATTCGACAAGGCAATAGTCTAAATAAATACACTAGATGGCACCAGAGTTTCAGATATGAAATGCATTTGTCAGGTCTAGGGCATTACTGATATCCTTGGCTAAAGTTCGTTTCAGCCTTTTTTCTTTTCTTTTATAAGTATCGCCTGGAAACCTATACTGAGTCTAGATCCACAGAGTGGAGTCATCAGCCATACAATGGTACTGTAATATACAACTGGGTGTTGTTTGAACTCTATAATCCAAGTATTCTACGGGACTGTGAAACCAATTTGATCTTTATCCGTTGATTGATGCATTTTGTAATTTTAAAAATAACTTGCTATCTAAAGCACATTTGAACATTTTCATTTTAGGACAACCAATTGATGCTTACTCCCAACCACCCCCTGGCCCTTGGGAAATTCCTGCCAAAACCCCCAGCTTCTTTCGTGATGAGAAGCAGGTGATCAAGGTTCCTTACACCTCATCTGTGAAGGTATTTGTCAATAGAATTGGCTTGACTTATTTTGACATTTGCAATCATTATGTGAGATACACAATTATTTGTGTGGTATGTTGTGCTTACTTGATTACATACCATTCAATCAACAGAACTGTCATGCCTGCGTTGGAATGGGAAGAACTCCATGCACACATTGTGCAGGTGCTGGAAGTGTGAGTGACAACTGCAATATACACTTTTTTAAACATGGATCAAAGTAACTGCAGAAAATATGTTAAATCTAGGACTGGATGCTATGATACCTAAACTGTTCCTTTCTTACCATGTTTAGAAAGTCTGCTGGGTGTGCAATGGCTCTGGCCAGCGCCATGGAGAGAACAGATGCCACCATTGCAGTGGGAGGGGAAGGGAGAAGTGAGTATGAGTGACAACCAAAGCATTTATGTGACTTCAGAGACAGAATAGTGTGAACAAGTTTCATAATGAATTTTTTGTATTTGTTTTTTGTCATTACAGTTGTAACTTTTGTCATGGGAAAGGGTCAAAGGAATGTAAAATCTGTCATGGCCGAAGACAGCTTTTGGTCTTCATCAACCTGAATGTGAAATGGTAAGAAGGCAAAAAGGGAATTTGTCTGGATTTAGTAGACCTTTGTCTTTAAAGTTTGTGATTGTTCCAGGACCAATAACATTGAAGACTATGTGGTGGAGCAGTCAAG
The DNA here is from genome assembly GCA_903064625.1 of Mallotus villosus. Lineage (NCBI taxonomy): Eukaryota > Metazoa > Chordata > Actinopteri > Osmeriformes > Salangidae > Mallotus > Mallotus villosus. The sequence goes on along the minus strand of CAEFZP010002482.1, from coordinate 122,006 downwards.
TGGATTGCATGTGACCAACCTGAGCGGTGTGTCTGGAAAGGAACTATTCAGGGACACTCAGTTTATGGTAAGAACAATGTGTATTGTATCTGCTTGGTGTGGAGCAGGAATAGATACATGTTTGAACATGACCTCTGATACTAAATCTATGTAGAATCTTTACCTTATCTTGCACTCCGTACGCCATTGTATCGTTGTCACTTGCACAAACATATTATTTGCACAAATTGTTCCCATTATTTCTTATAATAACAGTAGAATTCCAATTGTGTTGTGCAGGTGTACCCAGTAATGGGATTCCCAGACCATGGAGTGGTAAATGCTGCAGAGCGCCTAGTCAAGGATCATCAAGTCAGATACTCCCAGACGTCACGGATTTTACAACAGGTGATTACTTTTTTATGATCTTTATTTGTATGTAATACTATATCTTTGTGTATGAATTTAGCTTCTAATTGAACATACATTTGTCTCTGTCTCCCCGATCTCTGTCCTCTCCCATAGCGCCAGATCATTGAGTTGATTCCTATCACGAAGGTGACCTACAACTGGAAGGGAAACTCACACATTTATGTTGTTTATGGGAATGAGCTGAAAGTTAGTGCTGATGACTATCCAGCTACCTGTTGCTGCACTGTAATGTAACACGCCTCTTTGAAAGAGAAGAAAAGGGTATACAAAGAATAGGATTTAGTTCAATCAGCAGGAAGTAGGGATACACAACCACACATCAGTTTACATGTGTGGTTTGTAACACGCCAACAGAGATTGCCAGTCTGTGTCTAATAATTACCATTACCTGTTGCTGCACAGTTACAAATAGTTTACCAATACAAGTAAAGGATCTAAAGAGAACTGCATTTAGCATTTATAGCACTTACGATTCCTTTTATACAATTTATAGCACTTTTTATTCCTATATGTGTAATGTATGCACCTTTCTGCACAAGTAAATTAATTGTCTGTGCAAAATTTTATGTCGATTAAAATCCTTTTTGATTCTGATCCAACCTTAACTTAATCATACCTTGATTCTCTTGGTACTTAATACATCTAATGTATAAATGTTATTGTTCACTTGCAAGTGTTTACATTTTAAAATACAAATTGCTATAACTTGCTTTTGCTTTGGGTATGGCTATTTAGAATCATTATTCTGAATTGAATTCAGAATTAATTCTGTAAATCCCAGCAATACGCTAATGTTTGTGTCTTTACAATGCAAAAGTGCTTTTCTGATTATTATTCATGTGGTCGTGAACCAAATTAAAGAGTCTACCTTATATTGAAGATTCCGTTTAATTATTTTTCATTTTTTAACATATATTATGGTAATTTAGTTTCTGAACTGTAATTGTAATGTGTAGCTATGCACCAGAGTTCAGTGGCGAACCCTTTGCTACATAAAATGACTCATTTTCACAGCATTCATAACGTAAACAAAGCACAAGTATCAAGTGGATACCTCGGTTAACTTTTTACATAATACCAGTAATATATCTTATTGTCTAAAAAGTTATTCATTTAGAAAATCTATGATAATAGCCGCCCTAGTCAATGAAAGTGCACCGCAGGAAAACGCGTGACCAAGCAAACGTCATCAGATGTCGACATTTGTCGCTGAATTTATGACGCAAGGAACGTGTTCGCCATAAACGATAATAAACCGTGAACAAGGCTGTGCTAAAAGTAGTGACAACGAGGGGGCTGTAAAGCCTTTGAGTTTGTATTGTTTTCAACAATACACAAATAGTTAGCTTTATTTTTTGTAGGGTTTAGACAGTTAGATTTTGTGCAAGGAAATAAACTCGACAAAAGCTTAGGAAAACTGAACAGAAGAAGAAGGTAAAGTTGCTAGGCTAGTTGCGCTACACTAATAGCTAGCCTGTCAGCCCTAGAAGGCTAACGTTAGCTAGCTATTCAACAAAGCTAGCGCCGTCAGTGATCCAATTTAATTGATTCGTCAACTTTAGCTAGTTGTATAGTTTATCAACCAAAAACCATAACCTCAATTTAGTCAGTATGGCTAGTGTTTGCAGTGTTGTGCAGCGATATGTGATATCTGCTAACTGAGCTACGGAACACTGAACGTAGCGATCGTACTGACACATTGACACCAGTCACTATCTGATATTTGCCTTCCCTTATACCTGGCCACGGTAAAGGAGCTAGCGGGTCAGCATGCTATGCCACAGGGCATGTTCCGTACTAAATTACTTAATGGTAGACAACAGTCCAACCTGGATCTGTATGAAACGGAAACGTATGAAGCACAGACTTGCAGGACACGAGAAGCTGTATCGCGGGTTTTTAGACTGAGCTATGCATACGACTACTTCACCTGTTGACAGTTGAAGTCCCTATGGTGCACTGCAGCTGTTTGTAGAGGAAGTAATGGTATTAGTGGACATATCTGCTTTACATACTCAAGGGATTTGAACTACGTTCTTTGGTCGAGCTGGTGAAATATATTTTGTGTTATCTTATAGTATCTTTTTGTAGGCCGCGCCATGGCGTCAGCATCTGCCAGTGTGGATTCCAAGGCAGAGCTGACTGCTTTGCTGGAACAGTGGGAGAGGGAGCAACAGGGCAGCACACAAGACCTGGTCAATATCCTCACCAAGTGAGTTTGTTACAAAGTGATTTCCACATTAAAATAAGGAAGGGAGTAGGTTTGCAGAAAATGCAGTGGACACTTGTTTTACAACACGCCTTGTTTTACAACACGCCTTGTTTTGATACAATTCTAGTTATACCAATGAAAGAGTTGTAAACAGTATTGCAATACATAGTTTAATGTTGCATTTATTTTCAGAATCTCAGAGTTGGTGGAAAGGGAAACGGAGGAATACCATAAAGCTGATCCGGATCCTTTTGATGACAGGCATCCTGGTATGGCAGGACAGTTATTTTAACAGCATTATTGACATGGTTGCTAACTGTAAGTGTCTTAACATCCCCATCTTCTTTTCAGGGAGAGCTGATCCAGAGTGTGTTTTGGGACACCTTCTCAAGATCCTTTTCAAGAATGACGATTTCATGAATGCAGTGAGAAGTTATTGCTGGCTTAATGAATTGTGTATACATTTCAAATAGATGTCAACATGTTAGGGACACCCGTTGCACCGTGTGATGCACACAGTTGATCTGAGTTGCTGGTTTCCTCTGCCTACCTAGCTGGTGAACAGCTACGTGATGACGAGCAGAGAGTTCTCTCTCAACACGTCCGCCTGCCGCCTGCTGCAGAACATCATGCCCGGCCTTGAGACAGCTGTGGTCTTTCAGGAAAAGGTATGCAAAGAAACCGTGTGCAGTTGACAGTGGAAGTGTCACTATGTTGAGCAGGATTCTAAACGGATGTGTGTGCCTCTGTGTGACAGGAGGGTATCGTCGAGAGGCTGTTTAAGTGGGCCCAGGAGGCTGAACAGCCCCTAAGGATCTATGCCACGGGCCTTTTAGCAGGAGCCATGGAGAACCAGGACATTGCTGCCAACTACCGGGAGGAGAACTCTGTTCTGGTCAGTGTAGAAATGCTTCTCATTTACCCTCATGCCTCCTGTGTCTTTGAAAGGTAAACAAAGGAACTGAATTTGCTGCGTTGACTCATAGAGTTGTCTATAAAAAAATGTTGTTGTCAGAGACTAACCTCTGTCTTTCTGTCTCTCCAGGTGCCTCTGATGTTGCAGCGTCTACGTGAGCTTCAGGACAAGGATGCTGTGAACAGAAGAGAGTTTAAGAGGCCCAGCCCCCGGAAGGCCTTGGGTGAGCCTTTGCTTCCTCTGGACGAGGAGACCGTTGACGGTGGTTTTGAGGACAGCCCCTTCACCCTGGGCAGGAACGGGCCCGAAAGGGACGAGAAGGGACCAGACGAGGTCAGATCGGAAAGTGTGTTCACCCGCGACCCTGGGAATGACCTGTCTTTCCACCTGGCCTCTCTTCACAAGACCAGCAGCCGTGCCAACTCCACAGTTAAAACCATGATGAAGCCCGTCTCTGCTCCTAACTCACTGACGCACTGTGAAGTCTCTGACGGAAGGGCAGAGGGGAGCAGTCACCTGAAGAGGAGGGCAGAGAGGGAGAACGGACGCAAGGCCAAACAGAAGCTCAACTTCTCACTGCCTGAGCCCGAGAGAAACTTTAACGAGCTGTCCAATAGCAGCTGGTCTGAAATGAGTCCATGGGTGATTGGGAACAACTATCACCTATACCCTCTGACCCCTGAGATAGAGCAGAGGCTCATCCTGCAGTACCTGACTCCCCTGGGGGAGTACCAGGAGGTGAGCAGTCAGTCACATGTGTTAGCGCCACCCTCAGTTGGCTGGCTATGCTTTCAAAAGTCATTTTGATTTCTTTATGAGTGCATTTAAAATTCAATGGCTAAAATACCATGGAGTCTTAAGACTGTCTTGCTCTTATGAGTTAAATCTACAACTTGATGTCAGTGTACTTGTAGTGTTGTAACATGGATATTTAACATGGAAAAAAAACTTATTTTGGGACTGTCCTGTGAGCATGAGGACCACAGACACACACTCTAAACAAACTACAGCTTTAGAACTTATCAGCGAGACAGTTGCTAACTAGGTGAACATTTACAGTTGTATCGTGTATATTTGTATTGACACCCCCACCCTCTGTTCCGTCTAGCTCCTGGCTGTGTTCATGCAGATGGGGGCTCGAGAGCTGCTCATGCACTACATGGACCTTAAGCAGACCAATGACGTACAGCTCACCTTCGAGGCTCTCAAGGTACCCCTCCGGCCTCTCGCTTGGACAGCCTCCAAAATGCCTCCACATTTGATCATTCATAGCGAGTTTCGTTCTGTAAAAGGAGTTTAATTGGATGCTTTTTGGAATCTCTTCCTCCGTCCAGTACCTGGCCTCTCTGCTCCTGCACAAGAAGTTTGCAGCAGAGTTTGTAGCTCATGGGGGGGTTCAGAAGCTGCTGGAGATCCCCAGACCATCCATGGCTGCTACAGGGGTGTCTCTCTGTCTCTACTACCTGGCCTACAACCAGGATGCTATGGAGCGGGTACAATACCACACGCATCCATTATATATCATATCATTTATACATTAAAGCTTAATATAATATATATATGTTCTAATGTAAACAATTGTATGCTGTGTGTCTCCATCTCCCAGGTGTGCATGCTTCCCCATTCGGTGCTGTCTGACGTGGTGGGCTACACCCTGTGGCTGCTGGAGTGTTCTCATGCGTCAGGCTGCTGCCACGCCACCATGTTCTTCTCCATCTCCTTCTCCTTCCGAGCCGTGCTGGAGCTCTTCGACAGGCAGGACGGCCTCCGCCGCCTCGTCAACCTGGTATGAACTCTCTGGTTGTGTGTGTGTGTGTGTAGCTGTGTTGTTTTGTCTGTGTGTTCAACCTCTACCGTTACCCGTTTCCAGATCAGCACGTTAGAGATCCTGAACCCTGAGGACCAGGGGGCTCTGCTGAGCGATGATGCCATCTTCTCCAGCAGGCAGACTGCCAAACACACCTGCATGGCCCTGCGGAGGTACTTCGAAGCCCACCTGGCTATCAAAGTGGAGCAGGTCAAGCAGTCCTTGCAGCGGACTGAAGGGGGCGCTCCCATCCACTCCCAGCCTTACTACAAGGTAGGTGGAGGGAAGCGGCCAGCTTATGTGATTGCCCACATTTAGTTCAGTCTTCTTAATAATGTAGCGTTTGACCTCACTGTAGACTATGTCAGGTCACCACTGATCAGCGCCTTTTCCCCCAGGCGTGCAGCTACACCCATGAGCAGGTGGTGGAGATGATGGAGTTCCTGATTGAGTACGGCCCAGTGCGGCTGTACTGGGAGCCAGCAGAGGTCTTCCACAAGCTGTCCTGTGTGCAGCTCCTGCTGCAACTCATCTCAATCGCCTGTGACTGGAGGACCTACTACGGCAGGTAGGGACATGTCCTCTCTCTCTGATTAACTCCTGTGTGTGTGTGTGTGTGTGTCTAGGATTATTAAATTAAGTGTGATATCTTTGATGGATTACCTCGGTTGGACTGATACCTTTTATCACAGTATTTCGGATGTATTTGTGTCTCCACAGGAGTGATACAGTGCGCTACGCCCTGGACATCCTGAGCATCCTGACTGTGGTGCCTAAGACCCAGCTGCTGATGGCTGAGTCTGTGTCGGTGCTGTCTGACGAGGGGGGCGCCACAACCTCCATCGTGGGTACGTCCTCTGGGCCCTCCACAGGGGCCCCTCCATAGACGCAGCACAGGGCCCTTGTGTCGTCAGGGGAGAAGCACTAAAGGTCTTGTCCTGGTCTTCCCTCAGGGATGAGCATAGTGCTGTTGGTGGCGGAGGGGGAGGTGTTCGTCAACGACGCTGAGATCCAGAAGTCGGCCTTGCAGGTGGTCACCAACTGTGTGTGCGCCCCCGACAAGCGCATGTCCAGCATCGGCAAGTTCATCTCGGGCACGCCTCGCCGCCGGCTGCCCCAGCAGACCAAGACCAGCGAGAGCGTGCTCACCAAGATGTGGAACGTGGTCCAGTCCAACAACGGCATCAAGGTAGGGGGCGGGGCAGGGGGGGGGCGGGCAGCTCTGGCCCACTGTCAAACCTAGTAAGGCACACACTGCTCAGAGGAACAGTTGCTAGTTTCGATTTCTACAGAGATTCGTCAAATCCACTGATGCCCTGATTTGTGCTGCCACGCAGGTGCTGCTGTCCCTGCTGACGGTGAAGATGCCCATCACAGACGCGGACCAGATCCGGGCCCTGGCCTGCAAGGCGCTGGTGGGCCTGTCTCGCTCCAGCTCCGTCAGGCAGATCATCAGCAAGCTGCCCCTGTTCAGCAGCGGACACATCCAGCAGCTGATGAAGGAGCCCGTGCTGCAGGACAAACGCAGCGAGCACGTCAAGTTCTGCAAGTTTGCCGCCGAGCTCATCGAGAGGGTGTCTGGGAAGCCCCTGCTGATCGGCACGGACGTGTCTCTGGCCTGGCTGCAGAGGGCCAACGTGGTAGCTCAGTCGAGGATATCCTTCCCTGAGAAGGAGCTGCTCCTTTTGATCAGGAACCACCTAGTGGCCAAAGGCCTGAACGACACGGCGTCCATCCTGACCAAAGAGGCTGACCTCCCCATGGCTCTTCTGTCCCACCCTTCCTCCAGCGCCTTCCCCCCCGTCACTGTCCCTCCTCCCCCTGCCTCCCCCGCCACAACCCTTCCCCGCACCCCACGGCTGGCCAATGGGGTGGCAGCGCGCCTAGCGAGCCTCGCCTCCCATTCGTCAACCCCACTGTCGGTCCAGCCCCGCCCATCTACATCACAAGCCCTCGTCGCTGCTCCCTTGTGTCCCTCCACGTCCGGCCCTCACCAGAGCAACGGCTCGCCCCTCATCGGCCGGATCGTGTTCACGCGGGAGCGCCCGTCGCCGTGCGGCGTGGTGAGCTGCAAGAAGCCCCGGGTGCTGAGGCAGAAGTCCGACCACGGGGCCTTCAGCCAGAGCCCCGCCATGAAGAAGCAGCTGGACAGACACCTGCCCTCCCCCCCCCGCCCTGGACAGCATCATCACCGAGTACCTGAGGGAGCAGCACGCACGCTGCAAGAACCCTGTGACCACCTGCCCCCCCTTCTCCCTCTTCACCCCCCACCAGTGCCCCGAGCCCAAGCAGAGGCGGCAGGCGCCCACCAACTTCACCTCCCGGAACACGCGCAGGGTCGTCTACCCCAAATACGGAGGGGTGGACGGGGGCTGCTTCGACAGACACCTCATCTTCAGCAGGTGAGGCTCGAACCGTGCACTTCTGGAGCGGCTTTGTGGGCACAGTGGATCTAGGTTGTCTCCTTGCAGGCAGGGCGCCTATTTCTTTTTCTTATCATAAGGGATGAAGAAAATGTCCTAGTTTCCACTCTGGTGACGGGTCCCCACCCCCTCTCTCCCCCCCTCCTCTCCCCCCAGGTTCCGTCCCATCTCGGTGTTCAGGGAGGCGGATGAGGACGAGAGTGGCTTCATGTGTTGTGCCTTCTCGGCCCGCGAGCGCTTCCTGATGCTGGGCACGTGCACGGGCCAGCTCAAGCTCTACAACGTGTTCACGGGGCAGGAGGAGGCCAGCTACAGCTGCCACAGCTCGGCCATCACTCACCTGGAGCCGTCCCGGGTCAGTAGGATCAATACCCGGCGCCTCGGGCCGCCTCCACGGCGCCCCTCTTATTACTGCGGTCGGTGCGTGCCGTTATTGATTGGTTGATCTGTTCTCCTCATTAGGACGGCTCTCTGCTGCTGACGTCGGCGTCGTGGAGTTTCCCTCTGTCTGCGCTGTGGGGCATGAAGTCAGTGTTCATCATGAAGTAAGTGACCCCCAGGAGCACAGCTCTGACCCCCAGGAGCACAGCTCTGACCCCCAGGAGCACAGCTCTGACCCCCCGGAGCACAGCTCTGACCCCCCAGGAGCACAGCTCTGACCCCCAGGAGCACAGCTCTGACCCCCAGGAGCACAGCTCTGACCCCCCGGAGCACAGCTCTGACCCCCAGGAGCACAGCTCTGACCCCCAGGAGCACAGCTCTGACCCCCAGGAGCACAGCTCTGACCCCCCAGGAGCACAGCTCTGACCCCCAGGAGCACAGCTCTGACCCCCAGGAGCACAGCTCTGACTCTTTTATATAGACACAGAGCAGGAGGACATGTCCCTGAGATCGCCAGGCTGACCCAAACTATGTGGAAACTGTGCTTGTGAGCAGTGAGGGTTGTTTAAAAATTACAGAGTAGACTGCTTTGTATAGGGACTGTTCTTGCCTTTTGTGTGGTTTTCTCCACACGCTCCATGCAATTGGGAGCAGGGAGCGGACATGCTGTTTAATTATGCACTCTTAACTGCCCCGGGGCTGAAATCTTCACTTGATGGAACACAGGCAGTGGCTCATTCCCCCACAGTTTAACCAAACTACAGAGGGACTCGGGACTGAGTCAGAGCAGCGTTCTGCTGTCCTCATCTAACTCGTCTGGCAACGTGATTGAAAACATTTGAGCTTTGCTTTCATCTGACGGAAGAGAAGGTTTTTCAATTAGCAGTGTTCTGTGGAGTCGTCTGGTCCATACTCCATGCTAGCAAACACTGATGCCAAATCATTAATCATGAATGTGTTCAACTCAGCTAGTGTTGTTTTCTAACTCCACCAGCCCTAAGGATGTGAAAGGGCCGTCAGATATTAAAACATGCTTTTTGCTTCCAGGCATTCCTTCCTAGACGACCATTACGTGGAGTTTAGTAAACTTTCGCAGGACAGAGTCATCGGCACGAAGGAGCACATCGCTCACGTAAGTACCCCGGCTCGTCGCAGAACCACACATATCAAAACACCCCCACGCGTCGCTCCTATCGATCAGGTCAGTCATGGACATGTTCCCGTGGCCTTCCTAGATCTACGACATCCAGACGGGCCTGAAGACGCTGACCCTGAACAACCCTGACCTGGCCAACAACTACAAGAGGAACTGCGCCACGTTCAACCCCACAGACGACCTGGTGCTGAACGACGGTGTGCTGTGGGACGTGCGCTCGGCCCAGGCCATCCACAAGTTTGACAAGTTCAACATGAACATCAGCGGGGTGTTTCACCCCAACGGCCTGGAGGTCATCGTCAACACGGAGATCGTATCTTTCACCATGTCACCAAAGAGATTTGGTTTTGACTTGATTTAAAAGCTTGTTTAGCCCCAGGGTTATACATGTATGTGTTGTGTATTCGTGCTTTGGCTTACAGCCATGTGAAAGCTCAGAGGGATGTCGTCCTTAACGGTCATGTCAGTGGGACTTGCGGACATTCCACCTCCTCCACACTGTCCCAGCGCTGGACCAGTGCAGGATCGTCTTTAACAACAACGGCACTGTGATCTATGGAGGTAGGCCTCATCCCTCCTTGGAGATCACACAGGTCTGGAAGCTTTCACATGTTCAGCCCCTGCGTGTGAGGGAGAGGGCTTCTGTGGGAGAAGTGTGTAATACCGTTTGGCAGCTCCAGTGTGTGTCTTACCGTGCTGGAGGCTGTGTGTGTGTGTGGGGCCGTGTGGGCAGGGAGAGGTGTGAACAGTGCCTGTAGAGGTGTGCGTTTCATGCCACCAGGTCCTCCTGAACCATATGGGCAGGAGGCTCAGCACTGGGCAGGAGGCTCAGCACTGGGCAGGAGGCTCAGCACTGGGCTGGCACTTGGGGGACCAGCTGGTTCACACTGGCTCACCGTCAGAGCCATGTGTGGGACCGGGTCCACATGAGCAGCCTCAGTCCATGTGCCCGCTCGTGTCTGGGTCTGCTCGCTCTTCATGCAACTGGTACCCTGTATCTATCTGGCTATCAGTCTCTCCATCCCTACTGTGACCAGTGGAGGGGTTATCTGCAGCCTGTTAACACGTACGTATGTGTGTGTCTGTGTGTGTGTTACAGCCATGTTACAGGCCGACGATGAGGATGACATGATGGAGATGCAGATGAAGACTCCCTTTGGCTCCTCTTTCAGGACCTTCAACGCCACAGACTACAAACCCATCGGTGAGGCCAACCTCACACAGCCGTAGTTTGGGCCTTACCAGATCATAAATCAGTGTCGTGGATGAGGTGGTGAGTGACGCCCTGTTTGTATCCACAGCCACCATCGACGTGAAGAGGAATATATTTGACCTGTGCACAGACACGAAAGACTGTTACCTGGCTGTGATTGAGGTACGTCTCTAGTATCTCATACACGTGTCAATAAAACTGTGTCTGTTCAGGTGTACAGAGCCTAAGAGGGCCGGGTGGCTGACATCGTACTTGACCGCTTTTCTCTCTCTTACCCCACCCCTTGCCCCTTCAGAACCAGGACTCGGTCAACACAGACACTGTGTGCAGGCTGTACGAGGTGGGCCGCCAGCGACTGGCGGAGGAGGAAGAGGACGAGGAAGATCAGGTCAGACTTCACCTCCACTCACCCTGGCATGAACCTCACGGCATCTCTCCGCCTGGCCTCCCTCAGCATCCTCTCTCTCTCTCTCTCTCTCTCTCTCTCTCTCTCTCCCTCTCTCGCTCCCGCCAGGAGGACGACGACCAGGAGGACGACGACGATGATGACGAGGACGACTCTGACGAGGACCTGGACACGGACCCCCTGATCGCAGAGCTGGACAACGACAACGGGGGGAGAGGAGGACGAGGAGGACGGCAACGACGACTTCTCCCCCTCCGACGACGAGGAGGTGGCTCGTCTGCTGGAGGAGGACGACGATGACGAGGATGACGACGACTCGGACGATAACGATGACGTGGACCTCGCAGCGGACAACAGTGAGTCTTGGTTTTGTCTACGTCGTCTGCAGCCTCAGACAGACTCAGAGATGTGATGCAATACATGCAGGGCTGAAGTTCATCTGATGTTTTGATGATGCTTGATCAGGGCTTTTGAAACAAAAGGTGACATCTAACCCGAAAGAAAAAATACAAGGTTATGTTGTTCTAGTGTATTCCAGAGAGAGAGAGATTGACAGAACTGAGAGAAAAGGGGAGAGACGGATGTGGAGAGTGTTCTCACTCTGGGGACATTCGGTTTTTGACTCTCTGCACTGTAATGCGGACGCGGTGACTTGTGCAGTATTCCCTGCCTGTACTGTTCAACCCTCTGAAACTCTGTTTGCTCTGTGTCTGTCACCCCAGCAGACAGCTCTGACAACTCATACCTTGAGGATGACATCATCCTCTCCCTGAATGAGTGAGCTGCTGTCAGGAGCTGGGACAGAGGACAGGGACAGCGAGGACAGCGCCCCTGGCACGGCGCTTTGGGGACACGTGTGGCACGGTTAGACAGACGGAGGAGAACACTGCCAGAACTGTTGGAGGCATTTACCCCTGAAGCAGGGGACCTGGGGAGGAGTGGACAGGAGGAGGAAGAGGTGCCAAAGGAGACCTCCTCACAGACCAGAGGGAGGACATCCTGGAAATGTGCAGAGTCCTTGAGGAAGGAAAACCAGATTAGTATATCATATAGTTTTCTATGACATGGTGAGCTTTGTGGGTTTAGGAAACGGAAAAAAAAACTGTTTATGGCCTAATTTTTCCAGGTTGTTTTATATTTTCATCTGAAAAAGGAGTTCCACCTTTTGAAAGCATTGTTATGGGTCTCTTTTCTGTCCATTTTAGTCCAACTAAAATAGACAGGATTTGTGAGGGATGAGCTGCCTCAGTTTCATCTCTGCCTCCTCACATATGGCCAGACATGGACTGACATGTGGTGTTAGACCCTCTCTGTAGCACGCACAAATATGCACACGTTGCCAACCGTCTAGCCCAGTGTTTGTGGAGGACACATCCTCAGGGGCGCCTCCACTCTACCAACATGTCACCATACGAATATCCATGACCAAAACGTCACTTACAACGTGCCATCAAGAAATATTGCCTCTTGTGTTTCACTGTAGTCATAGGAATGGAAGAAATATGGTGCTCTTAAAAACTGTACACTCGAATGAAAGTGTCAAACTGCTGACTTGAAGTGAGCCTGTCGTTGGTCCATGACCTGACGAGGCCTTAAAGGTTGCCTTCCATTATTTAGTTGATGTCCAGTGATGAACGGCGTATGAATTAGGCTTTAATTGATATTGCTCCAGTGGACCTCAGGGCCTTGTTCTGATAGAGAGGAACATAGGCTTTATTTTCCGTTGAGTTGTATAGGCATGGTGGGTGTTTTGAAAATTACAGCAAGCCTTTTTATGCTTCATTTGACGCCACACATTCAGTTTTTTGGGGGTCTTATCGAGTGCCAGAGACAGAACTTGAACACTGCATTGGACACAACGGGTGCAGGTTACAGTTGGTTTGCCGAGGTGGTTTGTTTTCATGTTGCTGTTGGATACTGATAGGCGGCTTGAGAATCTGTTTGAGGACAGCATGATCATCAAGTCATAACTTCTACGGTATGTGTTCACAACATGGCTTGCCAACATCGTAAACATTTTGTGATTGCTGTAGTTTATGGTTTTTGGATTGTTTGATATAATTTCAAAATTTGCCACCTCTGGTCTCTTTCTTTCATGTTGAGATACTTAGAAAATGTTGCTGTACAGAATGTATCAAAAGTATTTTTACTATAAATAAAATAAAAAGTCAAAGCTTCTTGTGTGTATGAGTAGTCCTTGAAAATTCCCATTCTTTACACATTCTTCAAACAGCTGTCATTCAGTGGCTGTTATTGTAGCATCTCTGCCCACATACGGCCAGGAGTTCATGGTTACATCAGACACAATATTCAGAAACCTGTAAATTTCTGGAGGACTTAACACTTGTTTTTTTGAGTATGACATGAGTACACTGAACATGTTTGTATAGGATTTATTAGATAGCAGAATTCTGCATGTTCATGGCTAATATGCATCCCATGGTACCCGTATAGGGATCATCTTTTCACAGCTCTTGGGTTGGTAGTTTCTGAAGGTTATCATCAAATAGACACAGACAAAATCATAATTGTGCAAAACACAGTATTTTGATGAAATGCAATATAGGGAGAGACACTGATGAGTGTATTTGAGCGTGGGAGAATTGGAGTGCTTATGTGTGTAGAACACTGGCAAGACTGAGAGGATGGACGTGTTCTTCTGTCTGTGGGTAATAGTGCCAGTGGAGGCGATCATCTTGTCTGTAGAGTGTAGTGTGAGTGTAGGAGACAGATCCTGTGGGCATGGGCATGTTGTTATATAGGTATTGTGTGTGTGTGGGAGAGAGAGAGAGAGAGAGGAAAGGTGTGTGAAGCAGACTGAAGGGATGTGTGAGTAGATGATTGATGAGAGGACTGGATGGGATTCTTATTACTACTTCCTCTGGCTCTTATTGTCTGCTGGAATGGGGAGTGTGGAAACTGATAGCAGCTTTCACAGTGTTAGGCAACCACAGTGCCCCATGCCTCCTGCTCACAGCCTCTCACTCTCAGCTTGTGTACTCAGCCATGCCAGCTCAAATACATCAAAGAGAAGGGGCCCTAACTTAAGGGGCCCTGCTTGCTACTGACATGTTTCTATTTAGGAAAATACTAACTCAAGTACAATATTAGCTCGAGTTAGCAGGCTGCACAGTTTGTGTCGAGTAGTAAAATGTCAAGCTAAATTTTAAAGTGTTTTCACTGCAAATGGTAATGATCTGAGAATCATATTGAAATGATAAATAACCTCAGACTCAACCAGCTGTATGTGTGTTCAAAATCCCACCCACTGTATTCCATTTAAGATAGATTCGGGCGTGGGGTGGGGAGGTGGGGGGGGGTGGGGAGGTGGGTGGGGGTAAATAGCTATCATTACATTGTTGGATTCTGCCCTACCCACCGAAATAGAGAAAGTGACATAGAGACATGTCACGTGTCATGTTAAAATCGGTATCTCATCACTGAGGCAATCCTTGGGTCTTTATCAACTCTAATCTAAACCATTTCAGGTTGTCAATTAGCCTATGTCCATCAATGTGTCACCTGGTTGAAAACAACAAATCACAAGTCAAGTGCACTGGTCATGGAGTGGGTTTAATTTTATTGCCAGTGAGCCCCAGATGCTGCTGGTTTGGTCAGTCAGGTGCACATAAGATGTACAGGTGCAATGCTATAAGATTTCTATGACATGCTCCACCAAATTGCCTTTTCAGTTGCATGTGGATTAGTTTATCTAAGTGTATTTGTTTGTAATGGACATGGATATGGTATATCTGGGTGTATTTTTTGTTCAAGTTTTTTAGTGAGTTATAGGACCAACATGTAGGCTATGCATAGACGGTTCAATATGCCCATAGAAACACCGACTGTAGTCAGGACAGCACATACCTACCAAATAATATCTGCATCCTGTGACTGCATGACATGTTATGGAGTCGGGAAAGAATGTCTCTAATGAAAAAAGCCATAGACTTCTTGGTCCAGACCCGAGGCCGCAGATTAAATCAAGAGGCACGTTGTCACCGTTTCTAGAAACATGCCTGGTCGTTTCAACGCACTTGTATTGGATGCATCCGCCATGGCATTGGTATCTGGGAGTGCAGTATAGATTTGCAAATACTTGACACATCAGTGTTGACAAATGAGTCATATGAGGACCATGGTGATGGCGCAGTTCATGGTATATTGCAGTTAACTCATATTTTCTGGCACCCCAAGACCAGTTTGGACCGGCAAACGATATTCCGATTGCTAATGACCGCCTATGGGTTTTGACTCAACCTCGCCTCCAACAGCCAATACGGCGTAGGCTATAAGATTATAGTCGATTAAGAATTGACTGGAGCGATAGGCTAATCACCAACTGGAAAATAAATTAATAATTTGTTGAAAAAACTATTCACGGTCCAGTCGAGATGTAGCTGCTGCTGCAATAATAGGCTAGCGTTCGGATATTAGATTACCGTGTGTGTATGTGTGTGTGGTAGGTAGGTGGACACAGACTGCATCAGACTGGAGACACGGCGCGGCGAACACACCGGGAGATAATAGAACAGGGTCTCTACATCGGTGGTCCGTTAATACATCGTTTGATAAATATTTCTATTTAGACATGTAGTTCGATGTAAGGAACAGGCCGTACATTCACCATAGTTTTAATTTAGCAGCTTCTTTAGACGGTATCGACAGAATGTGGCTTCATCGTCTGGAGGGAAAATAACCAAAAAATCCAAATATGTGGATACCGACAGAAGAGGAGAAAATCGGAGTTGGTAAGATCTTTGTGTCTATCATTTGCTCGTTTTCAAAATGTTTTTAAATAGACTACCACTCGTCTCGGCATGATTTTCATTTGATTCTGTAGCATCATGAATAATAGGAAGCATAGGCTACTGTTTTAATCTTTAGCTATGATATATTTTAATATAACCTGACATCTCAATCAGTTTGATTATAACCTATGAAGGTATAGGCTAATAATGGCTGAATACTTCCCAATGATGCCTGAGATGGCAAATCATTGCGTGGGTGATATCCTATTAGTCCTTGCCTCACTGTTACTATTGGCTTTTTAAATAACAGACAATAACCGAAGGCTATTCCTCTTATTAGTGCTTCATTCTAGGCATTTTGGGATTTTGGTGTTTGAAATGCGTCAGTAGTATTGTAGCCTATGTAGTTAAGTGTTATTTGATTTGAGCATCACATTTGAAAAGGCGATTCATGTTGAAACCACGAGGGGGCAATGAGATTGCGTTCCTCCAACAGGTGTAGACTGTGTTTAGAGTCAGAGCAGCAGGCTATGCGTAACCTACCTGTAGACTAAGAACCATGCTTCAGCTATAACTGTTGAGTTCTGTAAAAAAGTTTCACAACCACAGCATCGCCCCCTTCATCCCCATGAGTATCTGCTGTGGATCTTACATGTAACCTTTAGCCTATTCAAACCATAGATAAACAGTACATATCTCTGCGCAATGTTCTAGGCTTTTGAATGAGTCATGTTGACTATGTTGTGTCTCTCTGTGTGTGTCACACACGCACACTATCCTTATTGCTTTTTCGATGATGCATTGTATTGTTACAAAAAGGGTGACGAATAGGCAGCACATCGTGGTGACTACTCTGGCTTCCGAGAAATCGATAACTGTATCCAAGTTAGAGAAAATCCCTACATATTTGGCAAATGGGAGTGAAGCAACAGTTACACTGCTGTTGGCTACCCCTGCAATCTATCCTTAAGCGTTTTAGCTTACCACTGTCCATGGTGCTGAAGTGATAATATTCAGGAGAACAGGCACGACCATTAATAATATCAACTGTGCATTATTATGTTCCTTTGGTAGCATCATATCATTCAGTAGACACAATATGACATTGATTAGTGTGGGCTGCAGTTAAAGTCAATTGTTTTTATACATGGAAGTGTCGTCCTTGATTGGAAGCATCCTTATATAGCACTGCAAGGATCTATATGAAGCTACACTTATAAAAAAAACATAGGGGTGTGAGGTATTACACAAGGATAATATATTTATTACCTATCACCTACTGTTGTAACCTCTTATATACCGCTAAGTCCAACCCGACAGCTCCCATTTTGCTGTCCACTGATGTCTATTTCAAGCCTATCAGTGGCCAAAGCTTAATTTTGTCAGTCTTATCTTAATGAGCTCTGACAAACAGAAGAAAAAAACGACATTTAGAGCCCACCTCATCCAATCTTAATACCTTTATAACAATCACTCTCTAATTACCGTTTGCTAGGTCTCTTTGTATTGGAAACAAGATAATGAATGGTCATTGGCTTTTTTCTCAAACAGTAGAACAGGTCAGATGTACCCTCATGTGGTTTGGATATGACTAGATAGGTATTTGTTTAATGACATAACTTAAGGCTTCGCTTGGCCCCTTTAGAGAGTGCACTGACCAGCTCTTTGGCCTGCACAGCAATGTGGATGGAACACATGCTGCACAGCAGTCAAAGAGGTAGTGGGACAGCATTGAAACTCAATCACTAAAAGGTAAAGGTGAACAGTCTTATAGTCTGATCATCGCTGTAAGCACCACATATACATCTAATATCTAGCTTTGAGTGGTATTTGAGAGATTAGCATTGTGTAGCATTATTTCTTCCTAGGTTTAACCAATAATACAACCATGGACAGGACACAGACAGCCAGTCTGTGTGCTTGTCTGTAAGTGGGCTGCAAAAGGTAATGGAAGGTACTGAGGTCGTCACTGGCCAGTCAGGTGACCATCATACTGCAGATGGGCGCCATAGTCAGACAGACATGGCACAGGCCTGGAATCAGAACTGACAAAAACCTCCCCTGCTCCCATTGCAGATATCATGAGGTTAGCAAGACCTGAGTGAGTGTGCATTCAGGTCATGTAGAGAAACATGACTCACTGGGCGAAACCCAAAGATCGTTGTGTCGTGTGTGACTTTGCCCTGTGAGGATCTGGGACAGGGTTCCTCAAACTGGGGGAGCTGGACCTCTGGGGGCTGCCTGCTCAGTCACAATGCATTACACAAATCACTAGAGGAACTCGTCTGGGATTTGGCTCATTGTAATCACCTGTTCTACCAGTGAGGTTTTGCTCTGGGTCTTAAAGGATTGAAGAATCAATGAGGAACAGGAGTACAGTTTATATTACACTTCTCTGCCAGCATCACCACTATAGCCTCCCCGGTGCCCAAATACATTAACAGTCTTTATTGTGATCTTAACAAGATGGAGCCTGTCCTATCCCTACCTCATGTTGACATTATACTTTTACTACAGATTAAAACTTGTTAACCAATATGCCATACTAGGGAATGTTGTTACCATGGTGAGCATAGTGTCTCATAGAGGAGTGGTAGCATTGGCTGTTGTCTGGGAGGATTTGATGTGTGCTGCCCTTTACACTGCTGTGTGTGTGTGTGTGTGTGTGGCTCGCTGTGGGGCATAGTACAGTACAGTATGTCTCTCTCTGCCTCTCAGACTCTGCACGTTCCCCTGGTGATGTGTGGCTACGAACCTGTTTTGTTTTGAAAAAAACAAACAAATTAAAACATTGTTGGTGTCAGCATATTTATCAAAATATTTCCCCAAATGTGTAATAGCCATAATAATGTGCTTCATATTTTATACATGCTTTGGCTGACAGTCTTTTATAATTAAACAGGTGCATTTTAATGTTAAACAAATCTATTTGCATGGCTGATTTAGCCAGAGGTCAGGATGACACATACTGTAAGCCTAGATCCACTGGACTGAAGGACACAGCAGTTTGTGTTTGTGTAAGCAGAGCCAACAATTAGAGAGTAGAGCAAAGACAATACTGCATGATCAAATATACATTTTTCAAAATGTACCATGTCTTTCTTATGTTATTACAATCCTAATATGGAGTTACATAACACATGTGATATGAGAGATGCAAACTGACAAAGTAACAGTTTTTCATTTTGTGTGTGTCTGTGATTGAGATTGTGTGTGTTTGTGTGTATAGATGCATGCTTGGCCTCACACACCTGGCCTCGATATCCCTTCTTTTCACACTGTGGGGAGCAGAGAAACTGCAGCATCTGCCTACTATCATCACATATTGTCATGTGGGCCTGCAGAAAACGCTGTTGTATTGTAAAAATAGCATCAGTGAGGATTTTTACCAAAATAGAGCTGTATCTGTATTCCAAGGTTGGGGAATTAGGGGGCGCATCTTAACAGTTTGCTTTATATTCTTGCGAGCTAATCCATGATTCTACTGTGGTTGAAGGAATGTTCCACTGAAAACACGTTCTATTTGTAGTGTAAGCAACCCTGATTTGTTCTTGCATCTTGATCACATAACAGGCCTTGTAAAAATGTTCAGGCTATAAAAGCTAGGCTATGTAGCCTATGCAGAGATCTTTATCTCTTACATTAGGTGGAATTAAATGTGTCCATTTATTCTTTCATTACCCCAAACAGACCCTTGCTTGTGCTGTTGATCTTTACCAAATAACCATTAATGTCTGTGAAGGCTCAAAAAATGCCTTGTTCGTACTCATGCCATCATCATGATCAGTTTGCCACTGGACTGTGGCTCAGCCCCACAGTTAGCATCGCTGTGACACTCAATCCAAATGGCAGTGCTCTATATAGATGAAGGGGCGTTTTGGAACAGCAAAGGCGCAGATCTATAGGGGCTGCAGGCTTTCTGACCAGTGTCACAGCACTGTAATCTCAAGCCTTCACATCAGATGAGAGAAGTCTACAGATATACTAGCATGCATTTTGGCATAGGCATGAAGTAAACATTCAGTTTGACAGTGTAAGTTCCATCTTATTCCCACGGGCAGAGTAGAGGACTGAGAGATGGATGGATCACACTCTCAAGAGGAGACTGCGGTATTGTCAACAGAGCCTATGCAATTGAACCATCTCTTTAAAATCTGACAGGCCCATCTTCTTCCGTGTGAGATCTGTTGAGGAGTTTTCTAATGGTCTGGGGGCCATTTTGCAATTCAAATGAAGTAGAGGACATTAAGGAAGTGGACTCAAGTAGATATTCTTCAGCCTTGGCTGGTAATGGGCCTGAAGCAGTGGAAAAAGGTGTCAAGTTCCTCTCTTTCAGTCTATCCATCTTTCTCTCCCTTGAATCTCTGCTCTGTACACTTGATTTAGACCCTTGCACAGGAGAGCATCCATATTCCTGCCATTTTAAAAAGCCCATATCCCTGCAGCAGTTACAGTAAAGAAAGCCCTCCAGTTTGTAGATGATCTGTTGCCATAGTTACCATAGCAGAAGAACCGAGCACTCGTTTCCCACAAACAGGCGCCCGGCAGAGCCCCTCCTCCTTCTGTCTCCTCCTCCCCCTCATTGGGTCCCCTGGCTAGTTCATTAGCATAATGACTAACACAGAACTCTCCTCGAAGGGCCACCATTTGTGGGTTTTTGAATCGTCAATGGGGCTCTGTCATCATCAAACAATGTTGTCCTCACTGAGGCTTGTATACATTGCATCTCCTGTGATGTTAAGATCCTACCCCTCTCAGATGACACAAACTACTGATGAGAGAGGAGCTAGAGGCCATGTGACTTAGGTTCCCAACCATGCCATTTGTCTCTGAAGATTAATCCCATCCACATCCTTAATCAGAGTTTGAGGCACTGCATCTTTCAGTATACATCATGTTTTACAGTTACAGGTCCTGGTTGAATGTGTGATTCTGCAGAAACAGGCAGCAGCACATTGAGGTTCAACAGGGAACATTTATGCAAATGCAGCAATATGACTGAGGAACATTTACCCCTCCCGTATTTAGCAGCAGAGTGTGTGTGGTCTATATTTGGAGACAGTGCAATTAACTTAACATTGCATTAAAAGTCAGGACTGCTAAAGAATTAATTGGCTATTAAAATGACTATACACTTCAGGGAGGGTGCTTGTTTACAGTTGGTGAGGCAGTGGCTCCTGTGTGATGCTGTGTTTAGATGTTTGTATGAAACAGCTTATTATAAGCTGTGATAACCAGTCTGGGGCACACCAAAACACATGACATAGTTGGGGAGTCACCTCATTCATACATGTGAATAGCACAGATCAATAAGAGGCTCATCCTGAACCTAGGCAGCTTCATATTCATGCAATAGTTTATACATTTACACAACCAGACAAAGCGCTAGGTAGAACTATTTGTTCCTGTCGGGTTCCCCTCCATAAATGAGCAAAGAAAAAAGCTTTTTTTAGGTCAGACAGGAGTATCTACAGTACTACAAAGTACTAAAGTGCAGGTCTTGCAGGGCTCTCTATGGATGCAATATTTTATTTAGAACCCCGAAGGACTTCTTTTTTCCCCCTCCTTTGAGGGCTATCTACTAATGAAATTTGATTGGCTGCTTGGTGGATTGACACCGAGTTTGCTGAGGCAGAGAGACACACTGGCACCAGGCTGGCCCACCTTGACCCCAGTCCCTCTCTCTAACCTAATAAGGCTCCATTGCAGAATTACTCCCTCACTTCACCTACTCCTATGGAACTGAGAGGGCGCTTTAACCCCACAATCTGACTCTGAAGCTTTATGGATGGCCACCACAACCTGAACCTCTTTTTCCTCTGCGCAGTGATCTGTAACTTCCGGGGGTCAGTGTGTCAGGCCCTGGTCCTGGAGATAGGGGAGACCGTGCAGATACTGGAGAAGAGTGAAGGTAAGAACACACAGCAGACATCCCCATAATGCATAGCTCTGACTAGCTTTGACTCAGTCTTAACATTTCACAGCATGACATGTTTAGGAAACCAAAGAGCATGACAACGTAATTATACGAGGATGTGTATGTGTGAGTTATTTTGATTTTAAAGCTCTCTCTTGGAAGTCGCTTTGGATAAAAGTGTCTGCTAAATGAATAAATGTAATGTAATGATTTACCTTTCTGCTTTCCTTTAGGTTGGTACAGAGGGTTTTCCACCAAAAAGCCTTCCTTAAAGGTAAACAGCCTTCCTGAAAAAACACACTGATCATGTTCATGTATATTGTATTTCTCAGACAGAGTGGTTATGACCTACCTGTTTCTTTGCTACCTATATGGATAGGAGAAAGGTTTTAGTTGGTGGCACTGTTCATTCCTACGACAACAAGGATCATATATTTCCCCATCTACCTTGCTAAACACAGGAAGCAGTTGTGTTTAGGTAGAAGGGTGGGAGAGGATGTGGTCCAAACCATCAGGTGTTTTGCCAGCCACTTCTCTCCAGAAAGCCTGCTGCTGTTGTATTTCCATGGCGTTCCATGTCATGTGGGCTTGCAGGCACCAGCTGGAGCTCAGCCGACACTGAGCCCCTGGGTCTTACCTAACATACTGTCCAGTCCACTGCCTCCCAACAGCCACAGCACACACCACCAGAGCTGCTGCCTGCTATCGATCAATACACTGCACTGCAGTAAATAGTTATCATATATTACTGACACATCCACTTCCGATAAAATCGACCGTTCGGTAAAGAATGTTTATTACTGTGCCCAGACACTAGCTTCATGTTCCTTCTCAAAATGTGAGATCTGTTATACCTGCAACATCTGGGAAGACATGACATCTGGTAACCCCAGCTGTGTTGTTACTCTAAGGGCTCATATGATACACTTCCTCAATCTCAAATGAAGAGCCCAATGGTCATTTCCATAGATACGCTTTAGGCTACGACTAGCCTGAATCTGTGTTATCTAAATCAGACTTCGATTTATTATCCTGCTGTGAACGCAAAGGTCATCAGAATTCAAAGGTTATGAGAATTCAAAGGCCAGATTATTCAAATGTTGAGGTCATGTGGGTACACGGCCAGGTGGGCAGAATTGTCCAGAATGAATCATTAAAACGGTTTAGTCCTGCTTAGATATTGGTCCTAGAGGCATAACAGCCTGCTCATGCTGCTCTTCTCAGTGATTCACAGACCCGACCAGCAGGCCTCCATTTTGTCATGTGCTCTGTCGGCCCTGCTTCTTCTCCCTCTTCCTCCCCCTGAACTGGGAGAATCAGTTGTGTTCACTGTGACCAATTCATCACATCTGGCAGATCAGAACAAGAAAGAGGAGCTGAAAGGGTGGCAGTGCTCTGTCTCTCATGCTCTACTGTGAGCCACGGCTCAATTGGGGCTGCCACACGTGACCATGCTTGCGTTTCCTTTTACAGAAGGCATGCATGTATAAGGTTGTGTGTGTGGGTGTGTTGATGTGTTTCTGTTTGAAAGAGAACAACTACAGGAGCCGCAGCTCAATGAAAATGATTACATTTAAGTGACGTTCATATTTGCATAATTATTTCGTACTATTTGAAAGTGGTGCCGACAATCCCCCCAAAAAACGTTTACTGACAGTGATTGACAGAAGTGTATCTGCAGCTAATGGGCCATCCAAGTTAATTCCACATTGACAGACTGCTACAGTACCCATAGCACCACACAAACTGAACGGGCGTTAGCCGCACTATATTTAACCTCTTTGCTCCTTTTCTTCCAATTAGGGCATCTTCCCAATCAGCTATGTTCACTTGAAGAAATCCACTGTGACCAACAGAGGGTAAGTCTCATGTCCAATCATCATTGTTTATCCAAGTATATAATCAGCCAACCACAGTCCTGGTGTCTTTTAAACCCGTGTGATGCCGTCCCACCCGCTCCCTGTCAGGACACCAGTGTATGAGGCAGTATCAGCGTCTCCTGAGCCGCCTCTTCACAACAGATGTGCAGCCAGTCTAGCACAGTGTGGTGTGTGAGGGCCGTGTCAGCAGGGGCATGATGGACACGGAGACCCAGAGCGTTGGAACGGCCGGGAGCATTGACTCATTGAACTCGAATGGAGCTCTCTCTTAGCCACCACACAGAGCTGTGATTGGGTCATATTCATCGATGGATCATTGACAGCGTGCCCGCTCGGCCCGTTCCTGACCGCCTCATTTCCCTCGTCACTGATCTGTGAGGATCCATACTGAAATAGCATTAGGAGTGCTTATCCAGTGTGGCGGAGTAACGCCCACTTGTGCACATAGACATGCATACTGTTCACACACGGACACACACACACACATACAAATACGTCGACACGCGCTCGCATGGGTTCGTGGCCGTCACGGCTCCTATGTTGAAGGAACAAAAGCTGTCGGTGGTGCTGAAAGCAGCGAGCAGGGCAAAGACAAAGGCGAGCAGTGGAGCTCTTTATCAGGCTGTGTTCACAGAGATTAAATCTGCGGGTTGGGATCGGTGGCACTGTGTGGATTGGGAGTATACTTCACAGTGTTATGTCAGTCCCCTCCAGTTCAGCTGCCACATAGAGAGAGGCCTCTTCTTGAGCTTTTAAACAATTACAAGTGCACACTTACAAATGGGAGTTGTGGTACATCCTCACTCTAGGAGTTGCACTTGGGAAATATGTGTTGCTGTCTACGGGAGGTAATGATCTGCAAACACCTACAGTATGGTGGCAGTTTACCCCAAGCATTACAGCTTTGGAGGATCACTCTAACTGGTTATGTAATCCATGGACTGTCTAATGTATCCTAACCAAAAAGTTTTCTTTGTAATGTAATCCATGATGGAACACCAAAGGCCAATGGCAGCCAGCCTGATTGGACGATTGTAAACCAAAAGAGGACAAAGAGACTCAGTTTGCAGCAGAATGCCTGTGTCATCCTCCTTTTTCATATCAGAGGTCTCTCTTGTCTCGCTTCGAGGCTTGTGGCTCCCACTGGCTTGTGGCTTTCACACTCATAGAGTTAGGAATGATGTCTATTGTGTTTCTATTGAAGTGGCCCATCACGGCGCCTTAAAGGCAGAGAAAATCTCATTACTGGGTACATTACATGTTTATTATCACTCAGTTGTAATGCCATTATTGAAACAGCTCAAGGCGGCGACCTAAATATCTGCATATATTTATCTCTGTGTGTGTGTGTGTGTGTTTGTGTGTGTGTGCACGTGTGTGTGTGTGTCCTAGACTGTGTGAGACGGTGGTACCCCTGGAGGACCCTATCATCACTGAGACCACCTCCACGCTCCAGGAATGGGGGGTGCTATGGAAGCAGCTCTACGTGGTCAGTAGCACACACTCCCTCACGCCTCCATGTGAAGCACTCTGTCTAGCCACAGTGTGTAGTGGAGTGGGCTCATGTATGCATATTACTTGGCCGGCTCAGAGATTTCTTAAAGAGCCTGAGCAGAAAGGGGATGGATGCATTACTGTTTTACAGATATGGTCTTAAGGGATTTGTCGGAGAGAATTGTTACTGTGGTCTGCAGTTTTCTTTCACCTCATTCAACAGCTAAAATACCCACGTTGATTTAAAAGACCAAGAAATAGCACGACAGTTAAACACATATACGGGGCAGCTATTTCCCATATATTCCTTTATGGTACGCAACTCAGAAGCCCCTTTCCACATGCTCTGATACAATCTACGTAAAACCAAATATAGTCTCTGGCCTTAGATAGCGGTTGCCCTCACAGCTGTCTTCATCAATTTCACGCTGTGTCAGTTTGCCGTTGCTTTGGATCTTGGCTCTCCATTTTCAGCCCCAGCATCATGTTAAGACCCAGTGCTGCTTACCTCCCCCAGTCAGCATTTCCCCCATGAACGTGCTCACCAGGCACCTATAGCCGACCAATAACTGCTGACTGCCAAGGCAGGGGATGTGGTGGTTGGGGGGTTGAAGCTGAGGGGAGCTGTTCCAGAGCAACGTGTTTTTACGTAACCTCTCCACTGAGGACTGCTCATGCTCAGAGCAGCTCATGAGCCGCGGGCATGGCTGTGATGATGTAACTTCCTTTCAAGCACAGCTAATACGGACCACTGATTTAACACTGCTCATTTTGGTAGCCCCCCTCCCCGCATGTGGTAGGGCGCAGTCACCACGGTTACCATCCATGAAAATAGGACGTATCATTGGATAGATGTTTATAAGTTTTTTTGGGGATGTTTTGCCCTCGAGGCACATTTTAACCAATTAGAATGCATGGTGGTACCTCAGGGAGCAATGGCCTAAGCATAAGTGTGTATCTGTTATAATGTACATAATTAGCCCTACAGAACAGTCCGAGAGGGCTCATCAACTCTGACAAAAATCTTTGTTTTCGAACAGCTACCAGCATTTGAGGACATGTAATGTTTACCCTCATTAAATTTACATGAGCATTGTGGCAGCGCTTAATCTTTGCACTTATGTAAACAAACCTGGGAGGTAATGTGGGCTTGTCATGCTGTCGGGGAGAGAAGAAAATGCCTCAATTAAAAGTGCTGTCCTTGGTGCTGAAAAAAAAAGTTCCCAGAAAAGAGATGATGTACTGGATATTATCCAGAGTTTTTACCTAGGTATAAACACTGCAACAAGCATTGTACTGAGTAGAATCTGTTTTGCACATTATTTTTGACATTTTTAATAAATAGAGCATGCACCTCGAAAGCTGGGTTAAAGCCCTACCTTTTATCGTGGAGATGTGATCTACCTTTGAGTGCATTAAATATCCAAAGTTCCATTAGTCCTTCGATAGTCTAACAGCTTTACCTTCCACTGGGCACACACTCCACTTTCAACTGTTACGCACACCAAGTGGTATGAGATTGTGTGCAAACCACTATGGAAACGTAATCCATAATCATAAGTCCATTATCCCTCTCCAATAGAACTTTAATGAATTGCCTAGAAAGACTGTAGCCATACTGTAGTGCCTCTTGGACTGGAGTCATCTCATGCACTACCATCTGTGGTCCAACTCTTACCTCTGCCCTGACAGAAACACAAGGTGGACCTCTTCCACAAGCTGCGTCACGTGATGAACGAGCTCATCGACCTGCGGCGTCAGCTGATCCAGGGTCACCTGGCGCAGGAGCAGACCCGGGAGATCAAACGGCACGTCACCGTCAGGCTGGACTGGGGCAACGAGTGAGTGTCCTCTGAAACGGGCTGAGATGGGTGCCCTAGCCCTCAGGCCATGACCGTCACATAAGGCATAAGAACGAGAACGAATGGAGTTCATGATTGTTATATGAAAGGTGATATCGGCGAGATCATTTAAAGTACTGTGTCTAATGTATGTAAATGTAGCTATGATGTGATTTGAAGGCCATTGAGCATGCGTGAATCCAAAGCCAATGAATAGCACTACTCTATTCACATGTTCATGCCCTGGAGGACTCCCCACATTCTTGGTGCTGCCAGCTTCATGCACCATCTAGTCCGGGATCCATTTATATTAACCATGTATGGGTTTCATCTCATCCAAGGAATAGCATAACCCTTGACATCATAAACATTCTGCAAAATAGAACTCTGTTCTCGGCCAATCTGCCATGTCAAATAAAGGTATCATAGATGACAGGGTTTACGCGTTACAGTCTAGCTGAATACCTCCTTGTCCAAATTGACCTGAGGGCTGCCGGGGTTGATTTGTCTCTTCGTAGCCTTATTGTCTATAGAAGCAGGGCTAGTGGTTCTGCGGTTCCCCCCTCCCCCCAGCTCCTCTGGTTAGGGGTGCTAGGGTGTGATGGTGCTCCCCCCAGGTGACAGCTCCTCTGGTTAGGGGTGCTAGGGTGTGATGGTGCTCCCCCCAGGTCCTCTGGTTAGGGGTGCTAGGGTGTGATGGTGCTCCCCCCAGGTCCTCTGGTTAGGGGTGCTAGGGTGTGATGGTGTTCCCCCCAGGTCCTCTGGTTAGGGGTGCTAGGGTGTGATGGTGTTCCCCCCAGGTCCTCTGGTTAGGGGTGCTAGAGTGCGATGGTGTTCCCCCCAGGTCCTCTGGTTAGGGGTGCTAGGGTGTGATGGTGTCCCCCCAGGTCCTCTGGTTAGGGGTGCTAGGGTGTGATGGTGCTCCCCCCCAGGTCCTCTGGTTAGGGGTGCTAGGGTGTGATGGTGTTCCCCCCAGGTCCTCTGGTTAGGGGTGCTAGGGTGTGATGGTGCTCCCCCCCAGGTCCTCTGGTTAGGGGTGCTAGGGTGTGATGGTGCTCCCCCCCAGGTCCTCTGGTTAGGGGTGCTAGGGTGTGATGGTGCTCCCCCCCAGGTCCTCTGGTTAGGGGTGCTAGGGTGTGATGGTGTTCCCCCCAGGTCCTCTGGTTAGGGGTGCTAGGGTGTGATGGTGCTCCCCCCCAGGTCCTCTGGTTAGGGGTGCTAGGGTGTGATGGTGCTCCCCCCCAGGTCCTCTGGTTAGGGGTGCTAGGGTGTGATGGTGCTCCCCCCAGGTCCTCTGGTTAGGGGTGCTAGGGTGTGATGGTGTTCCCCCCAGGTCCTCTGGTTAGGGGTGCTAGGGTGTGATGGTGCTCCCCCCAGGTCCTCTGGTTAGGGGTGCTAGAGTGTGAGAGTGTGAGAGTGTTATGACGCAGAACATAAACGTGTGCACGCGACTGTCACTTCCCATCCTACTAAATGTGGGATGAAGGTCCTCACAAGACCCACATGTTATTTTAGTCCTGGATCATCAGCCTGTCAGGCTTCAAATGGGTGTTTGAAATGTCTTCGTCTTGACCGTTTCGTTTGACTTGTGACTGATGATTGAAAGATTCTGCTTGGGATTTGACTGTTTTTACTTTCAGGAAAGGGTCTGGTCATTTATCTAATTCCTTTTCTCTCTCTCTGTTTTCCTCCTCTCCAGGCACCTTGGCTTGGACCTGGTTCCCAGGAAAGAGTTTGAAATGGTGGATCCGGATCACATCAGTGTGTCTGAACTTTACAAAATGGTAAAACTCAAAGCGGATTTACTTTTGGTTGAATCTTTTGGGGGTTCTGAATCAGAACGCTGATCAGTATAACTCATGGTTTCCCTTGGACACCGTGAGCATTAGGAACACATTGACCTTGTTGTGCATCTGTAGTAATGAGAAAACTTGTTCTCTTTCTCCGAATGGTTTAGCATTGGTACTGTGTGGGTGTGATTCTCGAAGATGCACTTCGTATTCACACTGTAAAATATGAGTACGTGAGTGTTTGCACCATGCATGTATATGCATTTTCCAGATTGTGTGTGTGTTGGTGTGAATGTGCTCATTGCCAAATCATCCATAAGAAGGTGACTCATGGGAGACGGCACGACTCAGCTGCTGTGGACGAGGCTGGATAAGAAGGCCTATTCTTTATGCCCACAGTCCCACCGTATTGAGTGTGCGCCTTCCCAGCATGCACGTGACTCTCACGAGCATGAATGTTAACTCGCAGCGCAGACGTAATGCAGTGTGACAGGCCTGGGTGAGCCTTTAGAAAAACACACACATTGGAATAGTAAATTAATTGAATATTACAGTTTCGGTTACGTAAACCAATGTCTTGACTTGAGACATAATTCTATAAATAAATCATGTCTCAAATGTGCTTTTTGGAATTCATCGGGAGTAATGTGGGCGTTCCAAATCTACTCAGTGAGTGAAAGGAGATTAGGACTAGTCCTCCACGTAATTATAACACAGACGTAGCGTAATGACTGTAATGTTTTGGGAGGCCATCTTGGAGAGGGGAGACACAGTCTGACCAATAGCAGAGGGTCCATATGTCAGCCTGAGACACTGCCCAACTGTCCAGCAGTCTCCTATCATTCCTCTGCCATTTTTCTCGGCTTTGCAAGCAGATTGTTACTGCATTAAGTGCCCTGTCCAGAAACAACCGCGTAGTGAGCCCCTGCCAAAAAGCCTCCTCACTCCGTCGATAAAAGTGAGCTTGTTCTTGGCAGGCCATGGGGCCTTGGCACCTCCTCAGGTAGGAGTAGAGGAGCCCTTTTAGGTTGCTGAGCACGGAGGTGTGTGTGTGTGTGTGTGTGGTGTGTGTGGGCGGTATAGGCTTTGTCCTCTCCTCTCCCACTGGCTCACGTTTTACCTCATGTGGGCTTATTTTAGGCAGACAGCACATTGAAGGAGCCCCTTGGCTAAATGGGTGGGCGCCTTTTTGTCCAATTCTAAGCATCTGTACAGTGTAGTGCTGTACAGGTGCAGCCGGAGTGCACAAGCTGTTTAGAGGTGAATAGGATCAGCTGGTATATAAGCCCTGATAGTGACAAGACCAGAGCGGACTGTCTAAACTGATATGTTTCTCTCCTCTTCTTCCCCCCAGCATGTATCAAGCAGACACTGTGGCCAGCCAAGCACAAACCAGGTATGACCTGTTTCAAACTGCTGAGTAGTTAGCCCAACAAAAGTTGACTGAGTGTGTACTGCAACCCGTTTGACACACCTGCATCGTTAATGCTTACAACCACTTTTTAACCACCGCTTAGGCCTCTGCATGATAGAAACACATGCACCGTCCACATGTTGACCCACACACAGCCACTCCATTCAGCATGTCTACCACCTCTCAACACAGCAGGCATGTGTGAAGCAGCAGGACTGGGGGCCCAGCAGTAAGGACATGTTTTGTTAGTGTTCGTCGTCCGTTCGTTCTCAGGGTGACAGCGTGCGTCAGCGCCACGGAGACGGTTGCCGTGTCCCGGTGCTGCACCACCTATTCATCAACCTGAAGAGCTTCACCTACAACACCATCAGCGAGGATGCGGATGTGTTCTTCTCTCTCTACGACACCCGCGAGGCCAAGCAGATCAGGTACGGGGGAGGGACGCCCAGCACGCACACACACACACACAGCAAAGCACACTGTCCAAATACACGCACACTGGACACAGGAAATTCACTGAACACACAAACACACATACAAGTCAAATACAGGACAGACACAAACAGGATAGAGCGCACAGGATAGGATTAGCATTGACATTCTTTCAAAGTCAATCGCAGGGGAGTTTATTCACTTAACGCCGAAGCACCTTACATGTGTCTTTCTTCACAGTGAAAAGTTCATGGTGAGACTGAACAAGAATGGAGGACCAAAGAACCCAGAGAAGATTGACCGTCTGTGTGCCCTCTTCACGGTAATTCTCCCTCCGTTCACCTTGAGAGACCCTCAAAATAAAACTATATCCAGAGTTGACAACAATTTGTGTTTCTCTTCAGGACCTAAGCAGTAAAGACCTAAAGAAAGACCTGTACATTGTTGCACATGTCATAAGAACTGGTAAGTTCACATGGAGGGACGCACAGAAAAGTCCAAATGTACTTTTATCAGGGACAGTTGGCAAACAATTGTTATTGTTTGTCCTCAGGTCGTATGTTACTGAACGACTCGAAGAAGGGCCCGCCCCATGTCCAGTACCGGAGGCCATACGGCTGTGCTGTCCTCGCTATGAGTGACGTGTTCCACACCATCACTGACCTCAAAGAGGAGAAAGACTTTGTGCTCAAAGTTTACACGTGAGTCTACAGCTGAATCCCGCTTTTGACTCTATGCTGTTGAGATTAAACAGTACGTGGATATACTCCCGTGATATTTGGTATAAATGATTACCATGTCATTTTAATGTCCTCTAAAACGGCTTGCCTTCACCTGTATGAGTTGTGGGAATGCAGTATAACTATACATCTGTGGCAGTGACTCACCTACTTGGCACAATTCTGATCTGAATCAGAGTTAATGTGTAGCAATGACTTCCTACACTGTAATTACAATGGGCAGCACCTGCCACTGTAATTACCATGCAGATCAATGGTTCCAGCGCCACTTGATGAAAGGTGGGATTGTAGCACAGTACAGTAGGCTCAGAGGAAGGAAAGTTGTGTGAATGTTCTGTGAACGTTGTGCATGACAACGGAGCGCTGGGCTGTGTTGATGGGTTCTGTGTTTTGACCAGAATGATAATGAAGTGTCCTCTGGAAAATCAATAGCTACTCACCCCGGGCCTGAGATTGTGCTCTTGGCGTGATGTGAATCTGGCTTCCTCTGTTAGGCACCGCCGAAGAGAGAGACGCCGCTGTACCCCAGCCAACCAATGAAGGGATGTGAAGAGATAGAAAGGGAGGGAGACGGAGAGAAAGCAAGTGGGAGAGAGAGACATGACACTTAGATAAATGAACAAAGTTAGAGGACAAAGTTTGAGGAGAGGAAATAACACCAAGCAAAGCCGTGACTCAACACGTAGCTTATCTCCTTCTCTGCATCCTCTCTGGTTAGTGAGCTCAGCATCTGGCTCGCCCTCTATGGGGTCTGCATGGCAGAGAAATAATGGCTGCTTCGCCATGATGCTAAAGTCACCTTTCCGGCTTTTTCTGCTCATCTGTTGACAGGATATCACATACCGGTAGTTGAAATGTAATCAAATTGCACAAAATCAAATAAATACAAGTCGTGTTCCAGGTCAAATAAAGATGTTATGAGGATTGTTATTACATCTCTCCTTAAAGCCAAAGGGCTCCTCCTCTTCAGAAAGCCAGCAGTGATTCAGTGTGGAGCAACGCTGTCTCTAAACTGTCCTTTCAGATCAGACTCCAGCCCGTGCCTTTCCCCGTGCCTCTCTCAGGGGCCCACGGGCCCTCAGTAATGAAAAAGGCTGGTGGAGAAGTGGCTGTCAGCTTAGCTTAGCACGCTGTGCGTTTGGGTTCATGTGCTGCTTGATAGAGTCTCCCCCCGCTGGTACCTTTTCTCCGAGAGGAAAACGGTAGTGGGACACACGCTGCTCAGTTAGTCCCCCGTCGCACGTCCCCCTCCCTCCATCTGTGTCCACTAATGGCTCTGTAGTTAACGGCCACTTCTTTGCTCTCGTCGTTCGTCGCCAGATGCAACAACGAAAACGAATGGTTCCAGATCCACGAGAACATCATCCGCAAGTCCAGCACCAAGTACTCAGCCCCCAGCACCAACTATGGTAAACACACCTAAACACTGCAAACACATGGTGTTGATATGCAGTATTCTCTAATATTGTTGATAAGAAAGGTCATCACTAGGGCTGGGAGTTATTGGCGTGTCATTGTGATAATCACCATTCAGTTTAAGCTGAGGGAAAATACTGTTAGTATGGATGGCTTGGCATGGCTAGGAATCCTTAAGGACAGACATGGTCTATTACTCTGTTATTGGACTACTATATACTCTGTCATCTTCTTTTTTAGTCTTTGGTAAAATGGAGTCACTGTGAAAATGTATGTATCTGTAAATGTGCTTCTTCTTCTCCTTACTTTAGCATAATATGACTCACCAAGTTCTGTCATCAGGTCTTGTACCCAACACTGTCCGATGCTACAACCTCATTTCTTCTCTTTTTTTACCCTGACTCTGATTACATCTTTCCATCCATGCTCCTGTCTGTTTCTGCCTCCCCCACACTCTGACTAATGTCCCTTAAATACCCCTCTGTTCCGCCCTCTTTCTATCCTCCCTCTCCCTCCTCCTCTCTCCTCCATCTCTACCCCATTCACCACCCATTCTTCCCTACACCCTCTCCTCCCTCCGTTCTCCATCCTCCCACCAACCCCTCCCAGGCCTCATCATCTCCCTGCAGCTGCTGCGGGGTGAGCTGGAGCAGATCAGACGGGAGAACCAGGCGGTGTTCAGCCGGGCCCTGGCCCTCACACGCAAGTTGGGCTTCCCGGACGTCATCCTGCCAGGTAAGGCCTGGAGGCCAGGGGCAGAGAGGGTAGATGCGGTGGGGAGAGAGGGAGCAGGAGGTAGGGATCAAAGGGAAGGGAGCTGGGGATAGAGGGAATATTCAAAAGGGGGTGGAGAGTGGGAGCAGGAGTAGAGAGGTAGAAAGGGCAGAGAAGGAGAGGTAGGGGTTATGGCAAGGGATGACAGGGAGGTGAGCTGCAGGGGATAGAGCAGAGAGGAGAAGGGACCATCGAGGTCAGAGTCAACTCTCAGCGGGAAGTACTGTGGGAGCTGTACACTATCGATGGAGTTGTACTATAGGTTGAGGAGAAGTCGGCAACTCTTGGATGCTTGTTCTGCGTCTCCATACAACAAGAGTGAACCTCAGGACTGTGTGGCCTTGTGTGGATTTCTGTTTGTTTCATTAGCCGGCATCAGTCCCATAGTTCTTAGTGGGACTGATAGTACAATTCACACCTCTCCTTGCCTCCCTTCTCCTCCACGCTGTCTAAAATACCTCCCCAACACCACTCTCTGTGACTCATCCCTCCCTAAGGAAATGAGTTAGTTATAAATAACAGATATCTGATCTTATAAATAACTGCAATATCTTCCTCCAAACTTTCCATTGATATTTATTCCATTAAACTGTGACCCGTCCTAGCCATCCCGAGACAGTTATGAGATTTTGTGTACTACAACTCGGAGAGGCCGTTCGTCATTTGTAAGAACAGTAATGTGCCCTGCATGTCTTGACAACTCTGTTTGGTGCCAGCGCTGCAGCCTAATTGATTTGGACCCCTCTCACTTCCTCTGAGGATCACACACACCGAGGCTGAGACAAACTCAAACTTCTGAGGCCCAAATAGGAAATGTAAAGGTTTGTTTTAGCCTGGGAACTTCCAGCCTTGCAGTGACACTGACCACTGGTGACACTGTGCAGAGGGAGGCCTCAGAGAATATTCTAGAATAGGAACTCTTGTAAGGTACACGATGCATTGGTGTATTTATACCTGGCTGCGGTTGGCTTGTGTCCGTATTCTAGGTGACATTCGTAACGACCTGTACCTCACCTTGGAGAAAGGAGACTTTGAGAGGGGTGGCAAGAGTGTCCAGAAGAACATTGAGGTCACTGTCTATGTCCTGTATGCTGATGGGGACACACTCAAAGTAAGAAACACAACCTTTTTCTCCATCAGTCCACCCATCCATCATCCATCCTCCGCTCATCCATTCACCCACCCACTTATCCATCCATCCACCCATCCTCCGCTCATCCATTCACCCACCCACTTATCCATCCATCCACACATCCTCCGCTCATCCATTTACCCACCCACCTAGCCGTCCATCCATGCACTTATCCATCCATCCATCCATCCATGCACTCCTTGTATCTAACCTGGCTCCTCCACCCTCAGGACTGCATCAGTCTGGGCAGTGGGGAGCCCAACACCAGTGAGCATCGCTCCTTTGTCCTCTACCACAACAACAGTCCTCGCTGGAGTGAGATGATCAAGCTGCCCATACCTATAGACCGCTTCAGAGGATCTCATCTGCGCTTCGAGTTCAGGCACTGCTCCAGTGAGTGCACACTCGTGGCCGTAAACAATAGATGTTTTCTCTGATGTTGTCGCCGCATGAAGGTTTACAAAGGATTTGGCCATAAAGTCTTTGGTAGAGAAAACTAAATGCAAACGTTTTTGTTTACAGCGAAAGACAAAGGAGAGAAGAAGCTGTTTGGCTTCGCCTTCACTCCGCTGATGAGAGAGGATGGCACCACACTCTCAGATGAGAGCCACGAGCTCTACGTCTACAAGGTGACCAGGAACCAGACATGGCATGAAGCTCACACAGAGATGAGCTTTACTCTACACTGTACCACTTGTTCTCCAGCTGACTTATGTGTCTCTCTCCCCCCTCTCTCCCTGGTCAGTGTGATGAGAATGCCACCTTCAGTAACCAGGGTCTGTACCTGAGCATGCCGTGCTGTAAGGAGGACTTCAACAGCTGCCCCAGTCTGCCTGCCAACCTGCCCTTCCAGAGGAGCCCCAAGGAAACCTTCTGGGTCTCCACTCAGCTCTGCTCCACCAAGCTCACACAGAACGGTATGGCCAAGTCATCACTTCTCACACCAAATATGTTTTGTACTGTACTGTTCTGTTCTGTACTGTACTGTACTGTACTGTACTGTACTGTACTGTACTGTACTGTACTGTACTATACTGTACTGTTGTCTACTGTACTGTTCTGTACTGTACTGTGCTTTACTGTATTCTGTCCTCAGTGGATCTGCTGGCCTTGCTGAACTGGAAGGCCCACCCTGACAGAGTTCTGGACATCCTGGGTCGACTACGCCACATTAACGGAGAGGAGATAGTCAAGGTTCATATCCACTATTATGTTTTGGACATTTCATCATGCTGACAGTACTCAACAGTATGTTAGAGTAGCTTTTTATCTTTGGCAATAACAGATACAGTAGTAGAGCTTTAGTAAGCATGTAGTTTACATGACTTCTTTTGTGTGTGTGGACCAGTACTGTCTTGGTATTGAGCGGTTTCTTCTCTCTCCTACAGTTCCTGCGAGATGTCTTGGACACACTGTTCTGTCTACTGGATGAAAACACTGATAAATATGGACCTCTGGTTTTCCAGTCACTGGTAATACAATATGGAATTTAATTAAAGCAATAGCATTTTAGTTGTTTTGTACAGGATAATGGACACAGGGGTAGCTGTTTATTGGCATTTTTGCTAATATTTTGCCCTATCACAACCAGTCGCATAGCCCAAAGAAAAAAAGAACACATCTGTGGGTCTTTTGCAAACTATACATTCCTTAAAATATTTAGCATCCTTGCTAGCTCTAAAAAAGTAGGTGTGGTGGTCATTTGAATTTCATTTATTTCTAGGCTGTCTTTCTTTCTCGGCTTTTCACAAGCAATAACGTTTTTGGTTTTAAATCTACAGTGTATGTTGATGAATCTTCTGTGTCCTCAGGTGTTCATCATCAACCTACTCAGGGACAGCCGCTTCTACCATTTCAGGCCTGTCATGGACTCATACATCCAGAACCACTTTGCTGGAGCATTGGCCTACAAGTAACCCAGCCCTCATAACAAATTATTCAGATCTTGTTGGACACAGTAACATACAGTACCATTCATACAAGATTCACTGCTGCAAAGACAAATAGGAAGGAAGGGCTTTTTTATACATCTACAGTCTATCATTTTGTAACCAGATATGGCCTGTCTGTCCACCTGTCTGTCTGTCTGTAGAGAGCTGATCCGCTGTCTGAAGTGGTACATGGACCGCTCTGCTGAGGTGGTGAGACAGGACCACATTCAGGAGGCCATGAGGGTGAGGCGAACCATCATCTACCAGTGACACAGACCATAATCACACACATACAGTAGTGAGAGATACAGTGGAAGGTAGGAAGTCCAATGCAGAGATCACATGAGCAGAGTCATGTCAAGCCAGGGTGAATCAGATAAGGTGTTGGCAGTTGAAGGTTAAGGATCACTGGCACCAGGAAGTCATTGATCATTTCCTCATACAGGTATTGACACGTCTACATCTCAGGACACTGACTGGACGACCAGACATGACTTGTAATTGGTACATCAATAATTTTAGAAATTGTAGCCATATAATATCTTATCCCCCCCTCTCCTTCCCCCCCAGGCTCTGGAGTATCTGTTTAAGTTCATCGTCCAGTCCAGGATCCTGTACTCGCGGGCCACCTGTGGGATGGAGGAGGAGCAGTTCCGGGCCAGCATCCAGGAGCTCTTCCAGTCCATCCGCTTTGTCCTCAGTCTGGACAGCCGCAACTCTGAAACCCTGGTCTTCACACAGGTCAGGCAGTCCTGTGCACTTCCTGCCCACCACACCCTCACTTCCTGTCTGAGTTGTTTATCTGTAATCTAATGGCTATTCACTCTTTTTATTTACATTTTAAAGACGTTTTAAACGTTATTCTTTTGGTTAAACTCATTGATATATGTCCTTTGGAGTCATCCTATTGTTTGATGTGTCATTTTAATGTTGCACTGGTCCCTCCTTTTCCTGTCACCCTATTCCCGGTTTGCTCTTGGACAGTTAAGGGTGTGATCGCTGCATGCCTCTCTGTGGTAGTCTTGTTCCTGGGCTCTCGCCTGTCTCAGTAAGTCACAGCGCCCCCCTGTGTTGGTTCCCTCGTGCAGCAGTGGCGGCACATCACCTATTCCAGAAGGATGACGTAGTCCCATTAGGACAGTGATCTCAGATCCTTTATGAGGGTAATAATCCTGTTATTGTGGAAGGTTTGTATAGGCTAAGCTGATCCTGAATCAGAGCCTTCTGGTCTGAAGGTCTGTCCTAGGGCCTACAAACCACCACTGCAGTATCGACAGCTGAAGGGTATTACACAACCCAGCCTGTTCTGTTTGTGTGGTTGGTTTCCTCCGCGTTTTAACATTGTTGTTATTCTTGGGTGACCTCTTACAAACTCTTACATGAGTATTAGCTGAATCTGAGCCGGCTAAATGTGAAATAGCATTTTGAATCTTTCTGTCTTTCTGTTTGATCCGTACCTGTATTCATCTTCTTTTCTACCTCCTCCCTCTCCCTCTCTTCATGGTCTCCCCTCTCAGGCAGCGTTGTTGAACAGTTTCCCAGACATCTTTGACGAGCTGCTGCAGATGTTCACTGTTCAGGAGGTGGCGGAGTACGTGAGAGGCACACTGGGGAGCATGCCCAGTACGGTCGACATCGGACAGTCGATGGACGTGGTCAAACTGCAGTCCATCGCCCGCACCGTGGAGAGTCGGCTTTTCTTCTTCCCTGGTGAGCAACAGATGCACAAACACTTCTGGAAATCTGGAAGTATGTTTTAGGCGCATCCCAAGGTCAGAACAAAATCCCAACACACCGTGATTGTTGTAGATGTGGATGATGAGTGCCATGCAGTTTTCAGTGTGCAAGAATGATGACGCACAGTAAATGCAACATTTGTCCTCTTCACTTCATTCTAAATCCTCCCTTCTCTGACTTTCCCTCTCTCCCTCTCTCCCTCTCTTCCTCTCCTAACCAGAGTCTCGTAGTATCTTGCTGCCTGTGGTCCTGCATCACATCCACCTGCATCTCCGCCAGCAGAGGGAGCTACTGATCTGCTCTGGCATCCTGGGAAGCATCTTTTCCATCATCAAGACCAGCTCCATGGTACAGCAGCACGAGCGCTCACGCCCTCTGTCCTGCACGTCCCCTCTGAGAGCCAACTCACATTGTGTTCACAGAGCACTATACCACATGATGGGGTTAAACCCCCTCTTACCCAACGTTCCTATCTTAATGGAATGAATTATTTAGTGGTAAAGCCTAATGTACAGCAGTGTGTGGTTCAGGCATTATGCATTATGCATGCTGGAGTTTGTCGAGTGATAATTTTGTAAATGGTCCATTGAACAGCACATGTTCATTTATTAACTATGCCTTAAACATTTATCTTGTTGTTCTTCATCAGTATACATACTGACATTTCTCCCACCCTCTCTTTCTCTCTCTTTCTTTCTCTCTCTCTCTCTCTCTCTCTCTCTCTCTCTCTCTCTCTCTCTCTCTCTCTCTCTCTCCCTCCCACTCCCTGTCTCAGGAGTCGTCTGTGCAGGAGGAGGTGGAGATGATGGTTGAGAGCCTGCTGGATGTGCTGCTGCAGACCCTGCTGTCCATCATGAGCAAGTCCCAGTCTCTGGAGACAGCTAGGGGGCAGCGTTGTCCTCAGTGCACGGCCGAGATCACTGTGAGCACTGCTGCACGGTGTCTGCCATCCCACTTCACAGTTGCATCATTTTGACCGCCAATCTGTTTTAGGGCAGACAACTGATACGAGCGTGCGTGTTTGTGTGTGTCTGTGTGTGTTTTGTGTCAACAGGGCGAGTACGTGTCCTGCCTGCT
Source organism: Mallotus villosus (assembly GCA_903064625.1). Classification (NCBI taxonomy): domain Eukaryota; kingdom Metazoa; phylum Chordata; class Actinopteri; order Osmeriformes; family Salangidae; genus Mallotus; species Mallotus villosus. The sequence continues at coordinate 82,755 of CAEFZP010002482.1, read as the reverse complement.
GTCCCTTCTCCGACAAATGACAGAGCTCCACTTTCACCATCTGCTCAACAACTTCCACAGCAAAGACGAGCTCAAGGTGAGAAGTTGCCTCTCAGAGTTTGTGTGGGATTAGTTGAGTCAGAAAATATTTCATTCATATTTTGCCTACGCATGTTTTCACATACGGATTAAATGGCTTTGGAAAGAAAATGTAATAAAATGCGTCTGACTAATCCTCCACCAGGAGTTTCTGTTGAAAATCTTCTGCGTGTTCCGGAACCTGATGAAGCTCACCATCTTCCCTCGAGACTGGAGCGTGATGAGGCTGCTGACGAGTCAGTAAGTCTGCCTGCCATCACCTGTCGCCTTGTCTCCCACTCACACTACCTCCACAAACAGCCCACTCACTGAGGAGAAACCCACAAGGAAACGCTCTCCTGATAAGTGGACTCTTATGACTTCTCTTTGTGTCCCTCCTTCATCTTCTGTTGTTTGGAAAGTGACGTATGCCATGTTTTCTCCAGTGTCATCGTGGCCACAACTCAGTACCTGTCCCCGGCGCTGCACAAGAACTTCTCTGAGGTGGATTTTGACTTCAAGGTATGTGTGCTGAGAAGTAGCGCTATGGAACAGCTCAACTCAAGTATCAGTGTGCTGAAGAAACTTGAAACTTTTCATATTTATATTACTCTATTATAGTACTCTCTTCCTGTTTGACTTAAGTTCCTCTGTATGTTTGTGTGTGTGTGTGTGTGTGTGTGTGTGTGTGTGTGTGTCTACAGGTGTGGAACTCCTTCTTCAGCCTGACCGTTCTGTACATCAACCAGCCCAGTCTGCAGCTGGAGCCTCTCAGTCAGTCTAAGAGGAAGAAGATCCTGGACAAGTAATACTGCCACCACATCCCAACACCACTCACCCCAGCCCCACCCCAGCCACACACCGCTCACCAGTCCAACCACCTGTCCCCTTGTCCCCTTCGCAGGCATGGAGATCTGAGAGTGATGATGGCTTATGAGCTCTTCAGTATGTGGCAGAAACTGGGGGAGAACAAGCCCCACTTCATCCCAGGAATGATGGGGCCCTTCCTGGGAGTGACACTGGTGCCGCATAGTGAGGTCAGGAACATCATGATCCCCATCTTCCATGACATGATGGACTGGGAGCAACGGAAGAACGGCAACTTCAAGCAGGTCCGTCACAGCTGGGCTGCGATGTCACTCTGGTGACGTTGCTCTGTCTGGCAGGTCTTAAGATCTTAGTGTTTCATTTGAATTCCCTGTTATCTACACAATCTGGATACATTAAAAACATGCTGAACTACTGTGTATGTTTGTGTGTGTGTGTGTGTGTGTAGGTGGAGGCAGAGCTGATGGATAAGCTGGACAGCATGGTGTCTGATGGGAAGGGAGACGACCACCATCGAGAGCTCTTCAGCCTGCTGTAGGCGTCATCACAGTCACAGCATGCTCACATCCTACACCCCATGTGTTGTCCTGCTAGATCTTGTTCTGCTCAAGACCTGGCTAACCTCATGTTTCTCAATTCCTTTTTTCTATGTTGGGATCCAGGACCCAGCTGTTTGGCCCTTACCCCAGGTGAGTTCCTAGACCTCCACAGTCTAACAATTGATTTCTGGACTGATGAAACCTGACTGTTTCCTAGGTACTGAGACTAAACGTGAACCCCCTGGTTGTCTGTCTTCAGCCTCCTGGAGAAGATCGAGCAGGAGACATGGAGAGAGACAGGGCATCTCCTTCGTCACGTCTGTCACGAGACTCATGGAACGACTGCTAGATTACAGGTACCATCCTTTAACATCCTCCGTCAGCTCAGATAGGCCTGGATAGGAATTCATTGTGAATCTTGTGTAAACATCAGGCCTTGTTGGTCAATTGGTGCGACTTTGAAACTCCTCTGTTTTTTTTAGGGACTGCATGAAGGGTGATGAGACGGAGAACAAGAAGATGGGTGGTTCTGTCAACCTTATGGTGAGCCACTACATTTGACCTCCACCTTCAGAGATGTGTTTAGACATTTCACATTTCCTGATAACATTTCCCTCGCCTCCCCAGAACTTCTACAAGTCAGAGATCAACAAGGAGGACATGTACATCCGCTACATCCACAAGCTGTGTGACCTGCACCTCCAGGCTGAGGACTTCACAGGTAACCATCACCTAAACATCTCAGAGTGTTGACGACAACACTGACAGGATCTGTTGTTGTGCTGACCTGAGACCTCTGGCCTGGTCCTGCTCCTCCCCACCACCAGAGGCAGCGTTCACCCTGCTGCTGTACTGGGAGCTGCTGCACTGGGAGGACCGGCCCCTCAGGGAGTTCCTTCACTACCCGTCTCAGAGCGAGTGGCAGCGCAAGGAGAACCTCAGCCGCAAAGTCCTCCACTACTTTAACAAGGGCAAGGCAAGTCAGCATGAAGCAAGCTATGCTGAAGCCACTGCAGGCTATATACGGCATCAAGCCATATATTGTATGTTTGCAATTATAGTGAGTCCAACATACCTATATGAAAGAAGAACATAAGCAGACTTGGTCGTTGAGATCAGGCCCTTTAATTAAAATGGATCTCCATATGTTGTGATATCTTTAATCGTGTTGTTTTTTTATGTTCCACTTTCAAATCCTCCATGAGTTGTTTTCCATAGACAGGATATTGTAAACTGGAGTTTATAGGCTCATCTCTCCGTCTCTCTCCATCTCTGTACAGTGTTGGGAGTATGGAATTTCTCTCTGCCGGGAACTGGCTTTCCAGTATGAAACTTTATATGACTACCAGAGCCTGAGCTGGATCCGGGTAAGTGTGTACCATCCTTCAGTCTGTCATTTGGACTGTCCTCTGCTTTCACCTTCAACTGGAACACACATTAGTTTATTTTTGTGGTTGGAGGGATAGAGTTTCCCAGTTTCCACAATCTATACCTCTTTCTTTCTCTCTCTCTCTCTCTCTCTCTCTCTCTCCTCTCTCTCTCTCTCTCTCTCTCTCTCTCTCTCTCTCTCTCTCTCTTCTCTCTCTCTTCTCTCTCTCTCTCTCTCGCTCTCTTTCTTTCTCACTCTCTCTCTTTTTCTCCCACTTTTTCTCTCTTGAATCACATTTTGACATCGACAAAGATAGCATTTCACCCTCCAAAGCTCGTCATTGTAGATGTGTGCCTTTGAGTCTGGTGAAGAGGTTTAGAGCGTTAGTGATTCCTGTGATGTTGTTTCCCTGGGGCAGAAAATGGAGGCTGCGTACTATGACAACATCATAGAGCAGCAGCGTATCGAACCAGAGTTCTTTAGGATGGGCTTCTATGGCAGGAAGTTCCCCTTCTTCCTCCGAGTAAGACCAATACACACACTTTACACACCCACACAGGTACACACATACACACCGCACAAACACATACCACTTATATCAATAATGTATACACACTTTCCTATATAACATCTCTCTCTCCACAATAAGGAGTATAAACACACACGCGTGCGCACACACAAGACACAAACACTCATATCAACAATGTAGACACACTCTCCTTGATGACAACCTCTTACCTCTCTCTCCAGAATAAGGAATTTGTCTGCAAAGGTTATGACTATGAGCGCCTGGAGGACTTCCAGCAGAGGATGCTGGGAGAGTTTCCTCAGGCCATCGCCATGCAGCACTCAAACCAGCCAGACGACACCATCCTACAGAACGACGCTCAATGTATCCTATTTCAGAGGCTTCCACTATAGATAACCTACTTGGACATCAGCTCCTTATTGGCTGGGTCTTGATAGTAAAGAGAAAGGATGTAGGGAGAAAGGACAAGCTCGGACAAGCTTCGGAGTGTTTGTGTGTGTCCATCCTTGACGGCCTGCCCCAGACCTGCAGATCTACGCTGTGACCCCCGTGTCAGACATCTCTGACGTGCCCCAGCTGGAGCGCGTGCCAGAGAGGATCAAGAGCTTCTACCGCATCAACAACGTCAACCGCTTCCACTACGACAGGCCCTTCCACAAGGGCCCCAAGGACAGGGAGAACGAGTTCAGGGTACGGGCAGTGGAGCTTGACTCTGTCTTTTCGGTCTGCTCTGCCTGAAATGCCTCACTGTCGTGGATGTACACAGCATTCATTGTGGGTGTGGGTGTGTGTGTGTCTCCAGAGCCTGTGGATTGAGCGGACCACACTGATCCTAACACGTCCGCTCCCTGGGATAGCTCGCTGGTCTGAGGTGGAGAGGAGAGAGCTGGTGAGGAACTTACACACACACACACACAGACACACACACACACACACACACACACACACACACACACACACACACACATGCTGACACATCAAAGTGTCTCTGCCCCCACTGGGACACATCTGTCAGATGATGCAAGAGGGGGTGTATGTGTGATCTGGTTATTCAATGATCAAATCTACATTCTCCCCTTGAGATTCCTATATTCCACCCTAGAATCCTTTAAAGTGTGTGTGTGTGTGTGTGTGTGTGTGTTGCCAGGTGGAGGTGAGCCCTCTGGAGAATGCCATCTACGTGGTGGAGAATAAGACCCAGGAGCTGCGTACCCTGATCAGCCAGTACCAACATAGACAGCACCATGGCAACATCAACCCCCTCAGCATGTGCCTCAACGGAGTCATAGACGCAGCTGTCAACGGAGGCATCGCCCGATACCAGGAGGTGCTGAGGCAGCGAGATGGAGAGACCGAGGGGGAGGGGGGGTTGATATTCAACGTTCTTTTGTGTAGGACTGTGCAACAATCTCTTTCATGACTGTGTGTCCCTACAGGCATTCTTTGACAAGGACTACATCAACAGTCACCCAGAGGACTCTGAGAGGATCACTCAGCTGAAGGACCTGATGCAAGAGCAGGTCAGATCATCCTCTGGCTCTTGCTCCTATTGGACAGGGAAAGCCAATCCTATTAGAGAGTGCTGACAGCACAGTTTACCACTCTGCATTGGCTGAGACGTTTTCTTTTGTTCACGATCACAGGTCCACATCCTGGGAGTGGGGTTGGCCGTCCATGAGAAGCTGGTGCACCCTGAAATGCGCCCCCTGCACAAAAAGCTTGTAGATCAGTTCCACGTGATGAGAACTGGTTTACACCATGTGAGTAATTTTTCTGTTTGTCTGTTTTACATAATCATGTTGACATGATTTATTTTATTGTTTGTGTGTGCATGTGTGCGTGACTGCAGTGTGAATATTCAGAGCAGTTGATGTTTGTGGCTCAGCAGGGTCTGCCGGGAGTGGACAGGTTCAGTCCTGCAGGCTGTTCTGGGGTCAGCTCCCCCAGGGGCATCCTGACCTCCCACAGCCACATGAGCCCAGAGAGCATCCGTCTGGTCCACAGGCACAGGTCAGTCAGACAAACTCTCCAATACACACACTTACTCCTACATACTCACGCACATATGTTCACCCTAAAAGACCCGCACACTGACTGACTGGCACACACAAACACACACACACACAAACAAACAGAAAGACAGGGTTCTATTTTTAACATCCACACTGGCATGGTGTAACAGTCTGTTGCTTTAGTCCCTGCGTTCTTCCTTCACTTCCTTCACACCTCTCCCTCGCCCTCACCCTCTCCCTCTCCAGTCCTCTGAACCTGCAGGGCTCCATCCGCCACTCCTCCTCCTCCCTGTCCTCCCACACCTCCAGCGAGGCGGGGAACCTGGTCATCCTGACAGACGGCCTGATGGGAGAGCAGTCCGAGGACACCTCCCTCATGCAGCCTAGCCCCTCCTCCTCCAGCCTCAGCTCTATTCGCTCCAACTCCTCCCAGGTCGTCACCTCCGCCCCCTCCAGCGCCAGAGGTGAGTGACACTGGGGTCGTCACGTGACCAGGAGCCAAAACAAAGGGAGATGGTTACAGAAAAACTATTTTCAGTGACTTACCATGATGAACAGCAGGGGGGTATTTCAGAGTCTAATTTTCACCCTTTACGTGCCTGACAGGCTGTGCTGAGAAGCTACACTTGTGATAATGTCAGAGCATCAGCCTAAAGATCACTGATAATGATTTCAGCGACTTCAGGCCCTAATTAGATCTGGCACATACCAGTGCAGACCTGTCCGCTCTCGTTTGAGAACATGCTCCTCCATAGCAGTGTGACTCAGGAGGGAGTCAGTGCCCACATCCATCTGTCCCGGAGCACAGCAGAGCTGACAAGTCTGATATAAACAAGGTGTCCCATCCATCCTGCCAGGCTCTCCGTCTCTACCTGACAAGACCAAACACAACCGGGAGGTGATGATGCTGCTACCTCCACACCGGGAGCGGGCTAACAACGCCATGTACTACAGCATGACTGAGAACGGACAGGTAGGCCAGGACATGTACGACACCATGCCACATGGTTTTCTGCTTCTTGTTTCTCTGGGGACTGGAGTCATATGGTTGTGTTTTGACAGACAAACCACCTACAGCGTGCCTTACTTCAACAAGTGAGCCCCTGTAAGCCTTGCGCCGATCCTCATATGGGTTTACCAGAGAAAGGTGAGAACTGGGCCCTGAGGCCAACCTTAAGACAACTAGACTGTTCATGTGGCCCACTGTTGTTGTTGTTGTGGCCCTTGTGTTGCTGTGCTAACCTGTGCTGATGTTGCTGTGTGCTGCAGTGTTCCCCAATGCCCCCAGCAGCTGGAGTCTGGATGGAGAGTGCAGGGAGACTGTGCCCTACATCCAGGGCCCTGCTGGAGGGGCCATCATGCCCCCTGTCCCCCCCCAGATCCTTCCCCCCTGGTAGGAACCCCGTGGCCTTCTACTGAACTAATGTCAGACTGGAGGAAACATGATTTATATCACGGAAATATACTGTACAATAGACTACTTCCCTGCACTGAGTTCAATCCTGCGAGTGTCTTGTGCTGGTTTCCATGGTGATGGATGGCCTATGTTGTCTTTTCCTTCCAGGACATTTCCTGATGCACTTTGATGCGTTTCACCACCAGAACAGCGACCCGCCTCCGGCTCTGCCTGTTCGCTCTCTGAGAAAGGTAATCCACCTGAGAGCTAGCATGTAGAACACAACCCTCTCACTGGGCACACAAACAAGGACAACACACACCCTTTTACTCCTTTTCTGTGAAATGGTGAAGTCGTATTTAATGCTTGTTTCTCTCCGCCACAGTCTCCCCTCCACCCAATCCCTGGCTCCCCCACCAGTCCTCAGTCAGCATTAGGGGGCAGCAACTCCACCCTGTCTGGCAGTGCCAGCAGCGGGGTCTCCTCTCTGAGTGAGAGTAACTTTGGAGGACAGTACCCAGACCCTACGCCCATCAGGAACGAGGCGATGGAGCCCATACCCAGCCACCTGTGGACCCCTGATGAGTACCTGTCCTCCCCCTACCTGCACATCCACTACAGTGGGCCCGAACCCGACTCCATGGACCCTGTCCGGCCCCTCCACTACCGCAGCCCTGCCTCACACCCCCACTCTCACCCCCACTCCAACCCTCATTCCCACACCCAGCCGATGGGGCTGGACCCCCACTCCCATGGTTCCGCCCACCCCCACGCACCGCTCCACGGCCCCCACCACATCCCTTACCGCCGGCCCCAGCCCCCGGGCGTGCCCCCTAAGCCTTACCTGAGGGAGGGCTGCATCCCCGAGGAGGAGCTGGTCCCCCAGCCCATCCCCCTGCCCCGGAGGATCTTCCACTCTCCCCACAGCCACAGGGAGGAGCAGGGCAAGCATGCCTGGGAGCAGTGCATCAGCGAGGAGCATGAGGAGACACCATGAGGACCAGTTCCCCCGACCCTCCACCTGCATCTCAGTACTCTCTAGTGACCTCCTCTCCACTTCTGCTTTCCTTCATCTGCGCTGCTGTGAAAGAGCTGCACTGATGATGGTAGATACACTTTTCTTTGTAGTGCAAGGGCTGAGTATGATGATTTGACCCATCTTAGACAAGGGCTGAGGAGGAAGTGTTTCATGTCAGTGCAGATGAAAGAAAGGAGAGTTGGAGAGGAAGCTACTTTAGAGTAACTTATTATGAGGCCCACTCAGTCTCCTCACTGTGCTTCTGCTGTCTCATCACGAATGGAGTGGCCTCACAGGTACCAATAAGGGAATATTATCTGATGAACAATAATATAGATAATGATGACTTTGTTTCAATTGGTATTGATTGTACACTATTGTACAACTAGTCTGTGAGCATGTTTCGTTTCCTTTGCTTTAAGAATAATATACGACCATTTTGTAAAATACAACAAACATGATCACATGGTACAGTGCAAGACCAAGACTCCCCCGCCCTTTTTCCCAAACATCAGCTCCAGAAAATTCTATTCTCAGTTTAAATGACTTCTCTGCTTGAAAGGCTTCATATCTCGGATTATACGATATTGACATCTTTGCTACATACAGTATGTGTTTTTCAATGCTGTGTCTATCCTCAGTTTTTCAAATACTGTTAAGTGCTCCTTAATAGTGAACCGTATCACATGGCACATTCAGATCCTATGTGTTTCTCTTTGGCTGTCGTAGAAAGCAGGTTAGCTATTAGGACTTGGGTCCCACCCATAGACCCACATCTCAAGGGACATGAACTTCAGCTAATGATTATCCATCCATACACAACGTATGGAAAACCAATGTGAATGTATTCAAATGAGATGTACTATTTGTACTACACAAGTGGCAATTATAATTTGTTTTGCTTTGACATTTTAGTTAGGTCTCAGTTTGAGTTTCTTTGTTTTCGTGTGATAAAGATATCTAATGGGAAGTGTGTGTGCTGTTATCCAGACCAGCTGGGTTGATAGACTGCCTTGATTAAACTTGGTGAGGTGGGATTCAGGAGGCTGACACACACTGAATTTGAGTAAGGTCACTTAACTTTAACGTAACTTAGCATGGTTGGGAGAAGGACTGAAGACTAATGACTCAACGTACCTCAACCACCGGCTGGACATACTGAACACACAACACCAACCCCATGCCCCCTCAGCCTCTCCCTGTAATTTGGGACAAAGGTCAAGAAATGAGGACTGACTAAGGTCATCTGCTGTCAATGACATTGCCTAGCTCTTATGATGTTTAAGTTGTGTGGCCCTAGGCCCCCTCACGAACAGCAGCAAATCCAGACTCCCTCAAACAGCGTTCAAAACGCCTACCTGCCTTAAGTGCACTGAAATGCAGTATAACCTCTCATCTGGACTCCACAGCTGGTCGTCTCAGAGAAGCTCACAAACCCCCGCATCTTCACCAAGTTCTTAAGTTCTTAAAGAAAGTTCTGAATGCTCCCCGAACAAATGAGATATCAACATATGGCATTTGTATGGTTTTGTCCTGCCTTGGTTAGCGATTGTTGTTTGGTTTGTTTCGCTATTTTTCTAGTTCTGTCTCTTCGACCACGCTCTGCAATATGAGAACAACTGTTTGTGTTCAAACTAAAGCCCTGTGTGAAACCAGAGTGCACCTCCCGTGGACGGAAGCAGCAGCAGCGTGTGGCGTCACAGTCCCCAGTGGGGTGGAAGGTCGGGGGTCACGGTTTGAATCACAGTTGTTTCTCCATTAGTTTCTTTTGCCAGTGGATAGGCCTACTTTGTGTTCTCGTACATCAGGTTGTCAACTGCTCAGACAGCATCTATTTTTGTATGTGGAATCATCTGTAGTGAGACTGTAATTCAGAATTGTACCATGAAAGGATGCAGGGTGCGTTTTGCATGGGCTACGTTGGAGTTTGTATGGAAGAAATTAATTCATTCAAAATCTTCAAGGAGTTGTTAGTATTGACAGTAATTGTAGGGTGGAATGATACTCAGATGAAATATAGGTACAATAGAATTTTTCAAAGTAAATTCTGTTCTTGTACATACAGCACAGCGGTATGTGAAATATTTTTGAGAATTATTGCAGATCCCCTAAAATAATGTTCTTGTTGTTGTGTGTAAATACATGTACTCCAGAAATTGGTGTAATTGATAAATATCTATAATCAATGTTGGAAAAGGACAAATCCATTAGACTGTGGTTGTCTGCATTGTTCTTGACTTCAAGTCTTCACATATAAATACTTTATACACTTTTCAATGTGCTTTCTTGTACATATGGTGTTAGCATGATCAAACAGTGTTTGGTTGTAAAAGTGGTTTTCCTACTTCCATAACTGCTGTGGTATGGACTTCATTAACAATGCCAAACATTAAAGACAATCTTTTATCAGCCCTGTTTTGCTCCTTTCCTGATGTTGCTAGGCAAACAGAAATGACCGCCTCGATTGGCTGACTAGAGTGCAGTGGAGGATAACAGAAGGGGCCACTTGTAGTTATAAAACATGTACTGCTCTGACACCACACATTTGATTTAGACAGGAACATTGCTTTACTGAAATCTTGCTACTACATGGGTGATCAAAAGATGAATAAAAGAGACAAGGAAAAAGATAGTGTGTGGAAGTGAGGGCTGCAGTGTGTGTAGGTGTGTAGGTGTGTAGGTGTTAGTAAGACATGTTGGGGTTTCTCATGGTGCGGATGGAGTGGATAACAGGCCTGAAACAAAGACAGAAAAAAAGTTAGAAAGCCTTCTTTAATTCCATCTGTTTCTCCTTTGAATGAACAACTTAGCTTAAGTATAATCAAAGTCTTTACCAAAAAAACTGTTATGGGTTAAAAAACAATTCCATTGTGATTATTATTAAACTTGTATTCAGTCCAAATGAACAGCTTGTTAGGTTCAGAGAACTGGAAAATGTATTCCTTTTGAACAAAGTAAACATCCAAAACAAGCATGCAGGACAGGACACTGGGAGCATTGAGACAGATGGAGAGGGGGTGTTATAAAGGTCAAAACCTGCTCAGATTACTGAATCAATTTCCTGGCTTCTTGTATGTGGCTGAACTATGTCTGCACTGTGTCAATACAGTATTCCTCCTGTAGGTGGCGCAAGTGACTGTCTAAAAATGGCTGCTATCATGTTACGCAAAGATGTCCAAATTGACTCATCCTTACAACTAACCAAAGATGAGCAAATAGTGATTGCATCCATTCATTTGTGTGCAGTCAGTGCCACTAGTCAATAGTCAGTGATTACAACAAGTATTGCAGGATTTATTTGCACAAAATCAATATATTTTTTATTAATACTTTAGTAACTGTTTTTTTATCACAGAAAACCATTCTACCATTATTCTAATTTATGTATTTATGTGTATAGTGGGATCCACAAAAGGAGTGAGAAAGACAGAGAGAGAGGGAGCAAGAGAGAGTGAAAGAAAGACAGAGAGAGGGTTGTGGATACAGACGACTGATTGCATAGATATTTTATAACCTCTCTGGCTCTAGTTAGAGAGCGGGAGGAAGGAGGGACACAACAACGGAGCCTCACACTAACAGGAGCTCTTTCATGATGTCAGGACAAAGAACTGGAGAAAGAATAGGATTCTCTCATGGCAGATTTTTCACTAGACTTCATTGAAATGAATAAAGTCTAAGCTTCATGAAAGAGTCATATTTCGGCATGCCTCAGAGTCAATGTGGATGACAACAATGAGGATTGGGCGCTCTCAAGGCCTTCGACGCGTTACCACGGTGAAGTGTAAAGGAGTGAGGATGAAAGAGGGCTCTCTCTCCAGAGGACCCTGACACTGTAGTGCATGTTGATGCAGTTACTGACTTTCCTTTTCCTGTAGTGCTGTGTGTCTTCTCTCTCCCCCAGCTGTCACTATACAGTATGTGCCCTCCTTCTCTCTCCTCCCCCCTCTTCTCTCAGCATCAGTGGATCTGACGGTGCCTTGCACACCAGTGTGTGTTGTAGATTGGAGTGTTCATGTATGTCCTGTGTTCTGCCTCAGTCTGTGTGTGTGCCTGTGTGTGCAGCGTGCTTGTGAATGCAGGCTTGGCCCTCTGCTCCACTGGGGATATGATGCCTCACACTGCAGTTATTGTTCGGGGACAAGAGCACAATGATGTGAAAAGCATCCCTCATAAAACCTGGCATTTGAAATGACGTGCCACCCAGTGGCTCGTGACAGGGGAACGCAGAAATAAACTGGCTTGGAAAGATTTGGGATTGCGTCATTTGTCATTGTTTTTTCTTTTTTTTTAAAGGCACGTGTTTTAAAAACATATTACATACTGTGTGTTGTCATTAGCTTGACATTGATCTATCTGTTCTCTGGAGGTTGGGTTGAAATCTATGTCACAGTTCTGCAGGTGCTGTGGATTAGTACATGGTCTGTGTTCCTCAACCCAGCAGTAGCTAGGTAGAGTGCAAATGTATAATTATGGAGACAAATGTCTTTAGATATTTCAGGAAACAAAGACTTTTAATAAACAAAACAATACAAATAAATAAGATAAAACAATTTACACATTTCAAATGAAATCCAACAAAACAAACAGAACAGTACAATACAGTACCAGAGCACAACAAAATTATTAAAATACACTATTTCCTCAAACATTTACAAATGTTCTTAAAAACTTCAAGAAGCAAACAGACATTGTAAAAAAGCATCATACCGTAGCGTATCCGTCATCTGAGTATAATCTATAAACGTATTGTAAGATAGATACTTTGAGCCGATCTCTAACTCAAGATGCACGCTTGTAAACCAATCTTTGCACGCGTATGTCTCAGGTGAGAATCCAGCCCCTTCATCAGTGATAGAACAGTGATGACGTGACGGCTGATACTGTAGCAGTCCACAAATTCATGGGTAACTCACAAATCATCTATATATGTGAAGAACTTATATTAATCGCCATTGTCCAAATGTTCTCTTGGTCTCTTTGTGGTGCTTCATCAAACAGGTACAGGTCAAGAGATACTCTGGCAGAGGGTATGGCTACATCAGGCGTGTGGAAGAAAACAAAATAGCTGTCCTTCATGTCGCCCTCCAGGCGAGTGGAGAGGCTGAGGCTACGCAGACGCTAGCATCAGTAGGGAGCGAACTTCTGTCTCTCTGGCTTCTTGATGCAGTTGGCTGAGGAGATTTTGGTGGTGTATGCCGCCAGCGTGGCATGGGACGGGGCAGCGCTGACTGCTACTCCAGGGGCTGGGCCGGACAGAGTCAGGAAGGGGACAGACTTCATCCCCAGCAGGCCGGAGAGGGGCATGGCGCCGTAGGGTGTGCCCAGGACCTGAGTGGGGGTCAAGGCGCCCATGGCCGCCAGGGTGGGGGCTGGGGAGGAGGCGGGAGAGACTGGCTGAGTGAAGGCCATGTTGAGGTCGACCGGGGCAGCCATAGAGGCCGCCTGGGCTGTGGACTTGGCCGTCTCTAAGCTGTGGGAACAGAAAAGTGTCAGACGGGAAGTAGAAAGAGAAGGGATATGAAGCGGAGGCAGTGGTGACATCACGATGTCATCAGAACAAACAGGCTGCTTCCATGCAGAGCAGGTGTTCGACCTGAATTCAAAGTTGTGGCTTTAACGGTTCCCTCGGGGCCACTTAGCAACAACACAGGAACACTGTTTGACCTTTTATCACCTATCACCATGTCATTTCACCTCTGACCCTGTTAAAACTTATACAATCTCCCTAGACTATGACCATCTCATTGATTGGACATTCTCACGAGACACTGGCCTTACCAGGAAGTGATGAGGTACTGGGCTAGGTTAATGCTGATTGGAGTGCCAGTGATGGTGACGTGTCTGTCACTGGTTCCATCCAGCTGACTGCCAATCTTGATCTGAGCCCCAGATACCTGCCGGATCTCATTGATCTTGGTGCCCTGACGGCCGATGATGGAGCCTATCAGCTGGAGGAGAGACAAGGAGGGATACGGTAGGTTGGTGGATGGACGGGTGTATAGATGTGATGTATGGGTACACATAGAAATATTGTGTGTTAATTTACATCAAATTAGGATTGCACAATTATCCTTGACATTAAACTGACGGTCAAAAGACTGAAATAGTGATTATCAAAAACATTTGTACAGGGGAGAATTGCAGAAATGTTTGATGAGAATGTGCTTCATGGCCTGTGTTAGTACTGTATGTGAGATGCAGACCTCTCACAATATTGCAATCACACTGTTTTGTCTTCAACAGCCTGACCATCTATCATGCACGTCAAATACACTATTTTCCAAACCCTTCCTTAATTGCAACTCCTTGGCCTGGTGAAAGAGACGAGAGAGGGAACATTTGCCTCTCATTAATCTGAGTAGCTAAAAGGTTATTGATTTCCCCCAGTCGTGGCGACTTCCCAAACAAATCACTTCCCAAACACAATCCAGCCAGATGAATCTTTCCTCTAATAGAAAACGTAATGGAAAAATAATTCAAAACACATGATATACCATTCAGATGGCTTGCATAGTGCTGACATTAGTTTAGAAGATGGACACATTTGTTTTCTGCATTATCATCGTGGTTCTGTTTTCATTGGCTCAGCATGCAGGTCTGTCTATTGGAGAACAATGGGGTACTTAGCAGGCTGAAGCCCAGGTGATCCTCCCAGGCCCAGGATCAGTGAGCCAGGGGGGCAGGGCTCACATAGAGGGGGCAGATACCAGGGCAGATATATGGAGGGAGAGCTAGACATTGATGGAGTACCTCTTGTATGTGTGCGTTTCAGCAGCTTAACATCGGCTGACGCTTCGGTGGACACACATGCGTGGGCACACATTTTGGCACGCGCATGGGCGCACCCACACACACACACACGCACACACACACACACACACACACACACACACACACACACACACACACACACACACACACACCACACACACACACACACACACACACTGTTCTTGCTCCTGTCCTTTTCCTTCACAATCACATTCCTTTCCTGGGAAGTCAGCGGCCTGTTCCACACTTTCTCATTTGTCACACAGCGACCTGGTTGGTCTGCATGGCTATTATTGGCTCTGCAGATTATTCCAACACTACGCTGAGAGCAAAGCTGGGCTGAAGAGCACCTCAGGAGGACAATGGCCACCACAGACCTGAGATCAAAGTTAATGTCATTTCCCTGTGTGGAGAGAGAGTCGCTGCACGGGCGCTCTGGCCGTTCACATCAGATGTCTATGGATGCGAGCTGTCAAAGACTACTTTTAATCATCAAAACTACTGAACTAGTTCACTGCTTCATACTGTAGGAAGAACAATGCCCTTCAATAGGTGACAGTGTAAGCACCCACTTATCACGGGCAGGTGGCTGGCATGGGGCGGAGAGGTCTATTCCATGTTGTGTGACGTAAATACTCGTCTGTGATTTTGGAGATGCAGCAGATTCACCTGGCCCAAATTTCTGGTACTAAGCAGCAAGCAATGCACATATGCTTTGCCTGGACTTATACTGGCCCACATATTGTAGGAATTCCTGCTGAAACAGCCATTTAAAAGGACACAGGAAGAGGAATGGTGTAGTGGGATTGTCACAATTTTTTTTCTTCCGGCTAAATCTTGCCTGTGCAGATGTACAGTATAGTGCTGACGGTGGGTAAGCAGCTCTTGAATGCCTCCACTCTACTCTCTCACTAGAGCGTCTGCACTGGTGCGATGTCTGTGGTCTGGCCAGGCCTCTGTGTGTGTGTGTGTGTGTGTGTGTGTGTGAAGGGGGGCTCCATGGCTGTAAGTCTCTGGAACAATGGCTGGAGCTTAGTTCACAGCTGTCCTTGTCATGTACGGCAGTGAACAGTGCCATTCCTGTGAGAGGCTGGTGGCTTTGGTATGCAGGGAGTCTGCAGCAAAACACACCCCTCATTTCACAAACGCTAACCTACAACTATGTCTTGTTGAGTACCTCTACGTGTGCATATTTTCTACAAAACAGAAGAGTCTGTCCTTGGTTTTCTAAATGTCCTTTTTGTTTCAGATACATAGTCTGAGTTACGATTCGAAAAGCTTTCCAAGAGGAAATGTCTGTGTATCACAGCACTACCTTGTGGATCACAGCCTATAGTCGGGTTCTCCATAAGATTGAGAAGGAATGTGATGGATTGAGAGCAAATTCTCAATCTAACGCTCCCAGATCAAGGCCCCCAGCAGCAGTGCTAGATCATTGGAAGATGAATTTGGGCTGTTTTCTTGTAGCATCAGAGCACCTCAGCATCACAGTCTTAGCTCTCAGACTGAGGAGGCTGGGTGAGAGTGAGAAGATCTTTGTCTATTTTTTATTGGCTGTTTTGACAGCAGAGAGCTTCTAAGTAGGTCAGGGAACATGAGAGGATTTACTGGCTTCTCAAGGGAGTCACTCGGAGACAATGCAACTGGAACCCAGACAATAACACCAGGGAATCCATATCAGCTCCAAATCCTTCCGACCTTGGGTTGGGCTGGGGTAAGGTCGACTCAAATAATTAGTTTGTTGCGAATACATTTCTCCTTTCAAAGTTATCCAAGATACAGTACCCACAGTCCTGTGGTAGAAGTCAAGAGCATCCAGCATGTTGCTCTGGAACTGGAACGTCGGGTGTCACTCATGTCACGTGTACATTTTCTTCTGCAGTCGTTTGTTTGATAAAATAGTTTTGTCTAATAAACTGGTGGAAATAGAACACCCTGATATCTTATATTCGTTTCTTACATCATTTGGAATGAGGAGCTCCTGAGAAGTCTGGGCGTTTGCATCTATCCCTAATGAGAGAAGAAGAGATATGGAGAAAGAGAAACAGAAGAAGAGAAAGAGAGATATTTAGAGTCAGAGAACAAATCAATTTGTCACACACATTCAATATTTTTCTTTGGTTATCAGGTCAAGCAAATAATTTTTGACATGCTATACAGGAAATCTCTTCAATGTAAAAGAACCAGATTTAGTAAAGCTAATTTCCATTTGAATGGACTGATGTTTAACACACCACCAGTTCTCCCTGATTCTGAACACGTCATTTCACATAATAGCTTAGACTGGATGATATGGAGACATTTTGTATGAGAAAACTGTAGGGAGCTTACTCTCACAGCCACGAGCATATAACAGCTCCACAAACGATGTGGACCTCCTCATAGAATACTACATACCGTCGTGCCAGTCGAACCACAAACACAGTGGTTCGTCTCAACATATCTCATTTCTCCTTTCGACTATTCACATTATCTATCCATTTGGCTGCTAGACCGAATAACAAACTAACACAAATGTGATATCCCTGTCAGTAAATCATCATAGTTATTATAGTACACAGAGAATTGGCCATAACCTTCCCAATGGCCTATTCTTTCAACCGAATGTATAAAAATATAAATGCCTGTTGGCTATGACCATGGCTACTCACACTCACACATACCCGGTAGGCCCGTGGAAGGCGGCTGGGCCATAGGACTCATGTTCTGTTGCATCGACAGCTGATGAAGCTTGGCCAACTGACCATGGAGAGAGGATGTTGTTTATGTTACCAGCAGGAATATGATGGCACTTGAAATAAGCATTGTTTAAGTGGCATGCCTTGTGTGCCATTGTGACTATAGCTCTATAAATAAGTATTAAACACTAGGTGAAATATCTTACCTCTGAATGTGGAATGCCATATTGGTTTTGTACAGTGTAAGCCTGTAAGCAAGAAGGTCGCTTCAATTACTTTAAAACAGTACAATATAAACATTGTCCATCTGTGTGTTTGTCTTAAACACCATTTTTCAGCAAGAGCAAAATGCTTCTGTGGATCTAAAGTGTTCTGGATATCCACCAGCTCCATAACAGGACGCCACATTGAGCAAGCTTTAACGTGGGCGGTTTCCAGCACAGATTGGACATCAGCAGGAGACACAGCAGGGGTCTCTTTAACAAAACTCAGTACTCTTTAACGTGTCACCTGAAATATCTTCAAGCCTCCCTCCCTCCCTCTCCTTTCTTTCTCTCACACACACGTGTATCATGTGCATCCTCACTACCTATCTATCTATCTATCTATCTATCTATCTATCTATCTATCTTTCTCCTCCCCTCATTAGCAATGTTTGGGCAGTCTCCTCCTAACAGTTCCATCCCAGACAGCACTTAGCTAAACTCAATTCTGCCTGCCGCCAGCAGTCTGGCCGGCATCACCAGGTCATAGCATGGCTATGAGCTGATCCCAGTAATGTATCCATAAGCCTAAAACAGAGACCTGGAAGACACATTCATCACTATTGGAAGGGCCTGCAGTATTTTTTATACCAGAGACCAAAATGTACAGCAAGATAATCAGTAACAAACTCTTGTTGTTGTATCTGGTCACGGTGGTTGTGATCACTATAAACGGACTTGCTTGTATTTCTTCCATGTAAACAGTGGAACAATGTCAAGTATTCCTCCATGTGCTATATGTATTTGTGTTTTCACACAGTGTTTTTATAATACTGTAAAGTGTGACCTGAGGGAGAGGTAACTTGACGTAGATGTGTAGTAGTGGATGGTGTTATCTTGTGTCTGCCGGAGATATCCATGATGACTACTAGAACAATGGGCACAGCTTATTGCTTCAGCTGTTGTTTTTGTACGTCTCATCCCAGTGATTGACTGTGTAATTGTCGACATGCCACAACACGAACCTCACCCCCAAAGCTATAAAAAGCTCGCTCCTCTACACCTACTATACCGTGTACTTAGTATCCCCCTGTGGTCACATTTGCTTTATGTTGGCTTCTGAAATCTTCCAAAAGAGTCGCGTAGATTGGTAACACGTTATCTTAAGTGTTCACATTAACCATGCAACTACATCAAAATAGCTGTAGTAACAGTGTAAGCATGTTGTGGTTATAAAGGTTTCAAATTACATGGGCACACAGTTTGACTGTACAGGTTCACACACTAGTAAAACATAGATTGGGGGAGATCTCAATCAGTGCTCTCAACAGGTAAATAAACACAACCAAGCTGCCCTTTGATGTATCCAGTAGATTCCCCCTCGGGAATGCTCCTTATCTCTACAGTGTAACTGCAACATAGTTAATGAAGATACTGCTATCTACTGTGTGAGATGAAGTGGTCCAATCAGACGCTTCATGACGCACTGTCTCAGCCACATTAAAGTCGTGTTGACATTTCCTCTGTCCAGCATGTCCTCACTCACCTGCTGGAGGTCCAGACCCCCCTGACTGACAGAGTACAGGGGGTGGGGGGCAAAGTCAGCCGCTTCAAACACCTGAACATGACAGAAAACAAAGAAAGAGCTGTCAGAAATCAATCCCAACGGAAAAAATATGGAAACAATTTCTGGACGTAGCAATTTAATCAAGCATGAATACCAGGATCAAATGGTTGATAAAACCAATATCATACCATTTGAAACAGGATGCTAATCACGATAATATAACGTTATTCAACACCAAAAATATATTGTACTTCATTTCTATACATTTTTGGTCCAAAAAACCCATTCCTCTTAATTCAGAAATAACCATTCCAGTTTCTTTTCCTGTTGGTGTACTGACTATTAAAGATCAAATGTGGTCCGAGAGGTCCTTGAAGCTGCATGTCTAATTCTCTCAAACACACTTAACAGGCTTAGAGTATGAGTCACCGCCAGTGGGCTTCCAATTCCACTTCATTTCTCTCCTCCGACAAATTGCACAAACATCCTTCTCACAACATAGCATTCATTACAGCCCTTCATCTTCCCAGGACCATAGCCTCATCCTAGACTTTAATGTGATAGCTTATTATAAGTACTATCACAGCACAATACCTCATCATAAATTGGCAGCTAGTGTCAGACAGTGCTGTGCTGAGGTAGCAGGCAGTGACACCAAACAGCCTCTGCTGGACACAGTTCAGACTAGGTCTCGACCCACAGGCTTATCGTGTGTCTTCCTCCATAGACAGCCTAATATCTCGCTCACCCAGAAGCCCTTCCATATCCCAGCCTTACTTTCGTTCATGTGTCTTATCTTCACACTGTGGGTAGCCACAAGCTAGTGCTACCAACTTGTACCTCCAATCAAGTAGTGGCCCAAGTGTCTCACTGACCACCTGGACTGCATCTCCCAGTGGAGGTTCATATGGTCTATATAGTGTGTTTAGATCACTTCTACAGGATGACATGAAGTATGGAGGCTACATTTCTCTCACCTGATTCCCAGAGATGAGGAGTGCTCCGGGGGAGGGGTTGGGCCGGTAGGGGATAGTGGCACCCTTCGGGGGAGACTGAGGAGTAAAAAATAGGACAAGGGGTCTGGGATTGTGAGATATATTTTTATCAACACAAAGAGCAGACTGTTAGAGAAAGTCAAGTTACGGTACAATACCTTTTCCTAATGTCACATAAGTTCGACAGTAATTGTGTAAGAGTGAAACAAGTGGAGCAAATTGAGTTTCACTATTAGGCAGATAAAACAAAACAATTATCTTTTTCTTATGAGTTGATAGTCATTCATTGAACCATTCAACCATTACGCTGCGGAATTCAATCTTTCTGGTTGGCAGGACACATCAGCACTTTTTCTCCTTGGATATGTCACATCCACATGAACAAGAGCCATGTCACAATGACACTGGAAGCTTCTTGTTCACATGTAAATAGGTGAAACAATGCACACAGGAAGTTGTATAATGTATTGAGTGGATGCAGTGTTGTTTTTTGTTTCTGAATGTGGAGCATCTTTTCTGTGAGAGCAGTCACAGCAGATTCTTTGTATAACTTTGCATAATTTATGTCCCGGAGCCAAAAGCAAGGCCCCGCTGGTGGAGAATCCTAATGAAACTTGTAAGCCTTTGAAGAAAGCCCTAGAAAACTGGATCAAACTAGCAATTAGGCAGTCAGGTCCAGCTGCAATGCAAAAACAAAACAGAACCTGTGAAGCGCACATACATGTGGAGACAAAAAGTGCTTGAGGTGGTTTTCCCTTTTTCCATTCCTGTTACTCAAGAGAGCTGCTGTATAAAGATGGACACACTTTGCAGCAGGTTCGTATTTTCGATTAAGAGTTTGAAGTTCTTTCCAACAACAGAACATTTTTGTCATGGTGTTCTCCTGATTTACTCCAGCAAACAGTTCCAGCACTGTGTGGATAGAGGATCAAGACGGTGTGCACCGCTAGCCCACACTTCTTAGAGGGTAATATTAAATTCAAGAAAGTGATATAATGTATTCTTATCTGTATCCTAGCCAGAACTGGACATCAATCCAATTTGAACTCTGGGTCAACAGTCTTTGCTGTGAAAAGGTAATACTGGCAATGATAATCTTAAACAATGTTAAATGTTTTAATGAAGTTAATGACATTAAGTGGATTTTCAAGTAATTGACTACAGTAGTATATACACCGAGCACTGTATGTATTTTCTGTAGTCTCAGGTACATGTCCCATTCTGTGAGGAGGAGAGAGAGTCAGACAGTGTCTTACCTCAAGGATTACTGTGCAGATGAGCTTGACACACTGGATTACCGAGTCCTGACTTCCTGATATCGTCACCCCTCTCTCAGTTGAGTTGGGCAGCAAATCCCCTGCCACCTGTATCTGTGCTCCAGTGCTCTGCCAGTGACAAGGGTTTAGAGACAGGATTAGTCTGATTCTGGAGATATGACAGGGCATGATTGCAATGACATGATCCCATGATCTCTGGTTTGTGTTGAGCTTACACTAGAGATAGATCCATTGTGTTGAGTTTGTGGTAAATTTGGCAAAATCCTATAGGGTGGTCTTAGACAGAAGCAGTAGAAGATGCCCTGATGGTTCAGTGTGTATGTAGACATGCATTGCACATGATAAGTGATCTAACACTGTAATACTGGGCAACACATGAAACACGTTGTAGTCAGCAGCACAGGTCAGACCAGAGCTGGACTGTGTGTAGATGGTACAGTGGATGGAGTTGCACTGTGTGTAGATGGTACAGTGGATGGAGTTGCACTGTGTGCAGAGGGTTCTTGCCTAATGGAGATACTCGGTGGTTGTGCTTACCTCTCTGATCTCCTTGATCTTGGTCCCTCCCTTGCCAATGAGAGAGCCACACTGGCTGGCAGGAATGACCAGGCGCAGGGTGACCGGGGGCTTGGAGCTGATAGTGCCGTTGGCTACCAGCGTGGTCAGGTCCTGCAGAAAGGAAATAGAAAACGGATTTAGAACCCACAGTAAACGACTAAACGGTAAACGGGCCCTTGAGTGGTCATAAGGGTGAAGCCAAAAAGCCAAGACTTTATTTAGACAGGCTCTCCTGTTTTCTTTCAATTGACCAGGTAGTAAACACTCTTCTCCTCTCTCTGCCTTGGGAGGGATTGAGATGTTAATTGACGAACAGTCAGGCTCATTTAGCCTTTGAAATGTAAATGATCCTGCTCACTGTCTCTCTGCCCATCAACGTGCATCCCAACACCTTGGCCCCAATACTAGTGTGTGCCTCTCCCACCCTGCTCCTCAGCAAAATGGAAATCATACTGCATGGTTTTCAAACAGAATGTGTTAGGAGGCGAGCCGTAAGAATAATTTCACATACTTTAGAGAAGGCCCCCAGGGGATTTGTCTTGTGAGGGGGAAAAAAAACATTTACTTCTCCAACAGTTCTGTAGTTTAAGTTTAAAAGCCCCATATTCTGATGTGGCTATGACGCAGCCTTTCTCCACAGTGTCTATATTTAGGGATGTGGATCAGGCTGGTGGTGTCTCGTCTCATTATATGAGGAGCACGTAGCTCGTCAGTAGGATCACAGGGCTCTGGGCGTCACATCCAAGATTTGATCTATAAATATGCACCATATCTTAACAACTGTGAACGTCCTGCTCCTTCCCCAGCCCCATCTTCACACAGAGACACTCCAAGCAAATTGGCGGAAATAAGACCGTGGGTTACACAAGCAGCAGTGACACAAAAGAAAGAGCCTGGCTTAATCCCCAATGTATGCTGTGGGTAGGACGATAAAACATCAATAGAGAATGACTAAGTGCCCTAAATTATGCTATCTACCGTCCTGGGAGCAACAAGTCAAGTACATGATACTCCTGAGCCAGGAACACCAGGTCTTTGAGATTGAAATAACACCTCTTATCTCGCCTGTGCTCTCATATAGATAGCTGCAGTTCAGCCATGCTATTGAATCATAGGCTACATGTTTATCGAGTGAGGGATGATAAGTGATGGATTCTGATAACCAGCTCAGTGTCTCCATCAGTGAGTAAGGACTACACAAAGTCTGTCAATTACCCAATCATGTTTTCCCTCTCTCCTTGCTGTTAATTAAGATGTCAGACACATACCGTTCTGGCATGATGGGGAGTGCCGCGCTGTAGGTCAGCCAACCTGTTGCCATGACAACTCGGAGTTTCAGCTGAAGGTAGGGTTGGCAAGAGGTGAGAGCCTAAGATCTTTAATGAATGCCGCTCCGCGCTCCCAGCCAGGCGCGTGTTTACTGACAGCTATAGAACTGAGTGGGGAGTGTCTGACTGCGAGCTGCAGTCTGCTCTCAGTGCATGTGTTATTTAGCCGTATGAACACATTTACTGGTGGATTGGAAGGTCTTAGAAAATATGATGGTTTTAGGCATGACGCATACCTGTTCACTGCATCTCATCAGTCAACCTAAATTATTGCTCGCACAAACTTCCTCTGGTTTATTCATTGTCATGTTAACACATTTTCCTCTGCTGTTTTATCAGGTGTGCAGGAGGAGGGATGCTGAATGACATGTTGTTTGTAACATACATGAAGCCACTCATCTGTAACTCCATCATTTCAAAGCCACCTAAATGCCGAGCAGAATATAGTAAGATAGTGTATAGCAAGCCCATAGTGTATAGCAGAAAGGACAAATGGATCTATCAGTGTGCCAATGTCCTCCGTGCAATATCCAAAACGACCCTGCACGGAAAGCTCTGACACACCATCACATGACACAGTGGGGGTAAGACCACTAGCAGGAGCATTGACCAATCACAGCTTGTTCCCTACCAAGTCCAATCTGGCCCAGGAGCTCCAGTAGTGACAAGGGAACAATCAGCAAGATTGGTTGGAAAGGGCTATCTCTTAATGATGTTCATGGCAAATGTCCTTCTCTGCATGGCCGTCATTACAGTAACTAAATCTCTGTCTTTTACCCCCTACCGCCGAATGTTTCATCTCAAAGAGGTTGCTGTTTCTTACACTATACCATGGTTCTAAGTGACAATCTACAATGGGCAGTTGTTGTTTTATGTGATTGTTATATTTTCTGAGCAGGGGCGCCGTATAAGGGGAGAAAGGTTATGATGATTCTAAGGGCCCCTGACGGAAAGGGCCCCCAAAATATAGAAAAAAGGAATAGAAATGATCAATGTTTATTTTTTTCATGGGACCCCAAATTCCTGGCGGGCCCCTGTTTCGGAGTAAGTTACCTCCTCCAGTTTGTATGTGATCATTGTGAAGGCCCTGAAGACACAGTCTGTGGAGCCGGTGATGGTGATGATCCTCTCTGGACAGGAGCCCTCAGAAATGTTCACCCGGGCACTGCTCTGTGGAGGGAAACACACAAAGTCACAAAGTCAAAGTCACCTCGAACAACTGGCCCTGGGTCATCCCCTGTTGGTTATGGGTAGAATGAGACTATGACTCTATATCAGAGCTTGTAGATGAAAATGCTTAATCTCAGAGAGACTAGATCCTCCACAACTTGTCATATGCAGATGACAGAACATCATATCTGTAACTGTCCTTCCTTGCTCAATGCAGTATCGTTGCACAACACATCCTTTATGTCTCTCCAGAGCCCCCAGAGCCACACGAGGAGAAGCACGACAGTCCTCTGACCTCCCTCAACCTCCCTGTGGTCATGGCACTGAGTCATGCTCCCTCCATGACTACACAGCCACATGCCTGGGGAGGAACCAGCACAGGACTGACTGACTCATGGACTGACTGGCAGACCGGTCGGGAGCATGGCTGGGTGACCATCATGGGTGAACGCTTTAGTGGTTGATTTATTGTAGGTCTCTGCAGGGTCACACACTCAAAGTCGTACTATCTCTCTGTTTATCCTTCTGCTTCATAAAGCACTAACATAACCGTTGTGCTCCAGGAGACATAGGGGGAGAAAATGGACCATAACAATGGCAAGCTAATTACTTTTTCATACAAAGAGTTAATGAAGCTCAACTCCTCCCTTGAGGTTTACGAGCGACAAATAAAGTTATGGGAAAGACACAGGACGGAGAGTGAAAGGGACACATATTGAGAGATTGTGTGTGTGTGTGTGTGTGTGTGTGTGTTTGTGTGCAAGAGAGAGAGACAGATATAGAGAGACAGAGATGGTTGAGGCAATGACATGAAAAAGTTAAGAAACAAAAGACTAATTGAAAGAGAAGAAGTCACTGTTTCCCTATAGGTAGGTCAGACTGTACCTGTTCTGTATGCTATTCAGACTGCCAGATTCCAAACAGCCTGGCTGAAGAGGAGTCGAAGCTTTAACATTTATAGAACTCTCTACCCAGCACTTTTGCCAATATTAGAGTGTGTCTCTATTTGATTACATTTTCTGAGCTCTGACCAAACAGTTATAAGATGCACTGGACAAAAGCACAAAGGAGAAATAAAACCTATGCTGGCAAAACATAGCACTGACTGCATCCTAGCCACATGTGGCTATACATTCACACATACTGCATTTTGACGTGACACAACACAGTCTGCATGCATTGAGATGATCACGTATGTTGGTATGATGGGAGCTGGACATCAGAAGCAGATAACGTACCTCCTCTCGTATTCTCTTCACCGTCTCGCCTTTCTGCAGAAGGGAAGAGGAGGCACAGCTTTGAAGATGCCTGCGTGTGTGTGCTTTGGTTGAAGGATTTTGCCCTTAACATTGTCCTTCAATCCAGAATTATATCATATTTCACTTCAAAACACATTCAATAGGACCCCCCTCCCCCCCAGATTATAAAAAAAATATGTTCATAATAAGAACATTTAAAATGTATCCATCTACTGTACCGTTTAGCCCAGCTCTAAAGGCTACCATTTTCCACCATTTACTGTATCGCACTTCAACCTCTCATCTGTCCTTGTGCCTGTATCCGTGAGATGTGGGGTCATGTGTGTACGTTTGTATGCATGCATTTACGTATGTGTGTGTGGACAGCTCCCAGTCAGGATGAAGTCACACCTCTGTGTCATCCTATGCCAGGTTTAGATTGCCTCTCCATCTGTCATTCTCCTCTTGGCTCATACCTATCATCCTCCTCACAATCATTCCAATTCACACCTTCACACATGACAACTACTAGCACTGAGTAATCCTGCTGTCTGGTGAACCATGTTACTATGGTTTTTTAATATTAGCAGCAGTGCAATTCTGAACTGAAAGTTTGGGATAAGAGTGAACACTGGTTTGGGCTCTTCTTGTTTTGGTGAGGATGTGAGATGTGGCTGGAGTGAGAGATAAAGAGAGAGGGAGGGAGAGATGAGATTAGATTATATGAGATGAGAAGAGAAGAGAAAATGGAAAAATGAGGACAGGCCAGAGTGAGAGATTGTGAGAAAGGGAGCAAGGTATAGAGAGACGGGCATCTGAGGAGAGAGGAAGAGATGAGAAGAGAGAGGGAGTTGAGAAAAGAGACAGGAAGAGATGAGACGAGACTGAAACGACATGAGGGGAGGGAGGGGGAGAACGAAGAGAGAGAGATGAGGAAAAGCTGGAGTGGGAGATTAGGAAATAGAGGGTGAAAGGAGGAGAGAAAGAGGGAGAGCGGAAGTGAGAGAGGAGGAGAGGGAGAGACTGGTGGAGGGGTATGGTTATTAAGAAGACTGTTGTAGATCAACTGCCTGGTTACAGGTCTGTCTCTGCCAAGCAAATACCACATTCGGCATCTTTCTATCTTTCTCTCTCCTTCTTTTATCTTGCCGTCTATCTTGTATCTCTAACACAACTGTAGTTTTGGTCCTCACTTTCACTCTCTTTCACTTCCACTTCAGGTTTCCCATTTCCTACTTAAATCTCCTTGTCTCTCTCCCTGTGTTTTGTTTATCCCTCTCCGCTCCCCCTTTCCTCCTCTGCTTGGGTTTCGTTAGATGTGGCGAGTCTAATGGGAGCTAGTGAGTGTGTAGAGATAGCAGCCCACCTTCTCCTAACAGACATAAAACTGCTCACAGGGAGCCAACAGTAATATGCCTTTGGAGCAGAGTTTCAGCAGGAGCTTTGCAGTCAAAGCACTAATGTTGCTGTGTGATGGATTACTGTACTGCATTAGGGGATGTGGCCGGTCTTAAGAGGTTTGGTTTTAGCCAATTACATTTAGGATGGGGAAATATGGAACACAAAACAGTTTGTCAGGCGTTTGGTGTAGATTTCACAACAGAGCAGAAAGACTTGGAGTGGGACGATAAATCCACATAGACATATTATGCATCCATTCTGCAAGCTGAGGGACTCTGTGAAGGGATTATACTTCTGTATTTTTGTGAAGTAACTGAAGAAAATAATTCTTACCTTTCCAATGATGCTGCCGACCTCCTAAAATTAGATAATTGAGTTACATTTATTTGAGAAAATACACATTTGCAAATAGAAAAAAAACAAGAATCTATATTATTGTATTTGACAGCTCTGCTTTCTGGACGTTTATGTGAGTTAAAACCAATATTACACATTTAACCAAAACAGTTCCAGGTTAAATACGACCAGGTTAAATACAGTTTATTGCTAAATGTACGCTACCTTGCCGTGCATGAGCAGTCGGAGTGTGAGGGTGACGCCCAAGCCCCCGTCCCCAAAGTCCTGCTCACAGTTCATAGTGATGTGGGAGTGGCACGCAGGGAGACGCATGAACGAGGCTCATCCGCTGGTCACGCTCTCAGACGAAGGCCAGCTTTCTCTCTCTCTCTCTCTCTCTCTCTCTCTCTCTCTCTCTCTCTCTCTCTCTTTCTTTCTTTCTTTTTTTTACTCTCTCTCTCTCTCTCTCTCTCTCTCTCTCTCTCTTTCTCTCACACACACTCTCTCTCACCCTGACCTGTCACTGCAGATACAAAAAACGGTAAACATTTCAATTCAATTAAAATATAAAAGCATATAGGTTGAATATGATAACAATATGGAACACAAGGTTGTATTGAAAGAACAGCAATATGCAGATGAACAAATCATTATAAACATTCTTATCATAGAAGGCTGTGTTTAGAAATATTTGGAATTATATATGGTTTCTAGAATATCACATAAAATATCCCCCCCCAATGGCAAGTCCTTTTTCTAAAACTGATAAGTATTTTCTCAAAGCATACTTATTCTATTTCACTATTCAAAATCCTGCATTTGAATTCAGTGCATCACAATTCAAAAATAAATTATGTGTCGTTATTCAGCAATCTTCACAACGCCTCCATTCAAAGTCTTCTGCACTGCCATGTCTACAAAGCCAGTGTGAGCTGCCTTGATTATGAATACAGTATGCAGATGGCTATCTCTAAGGCCTGCATTATGAGATGACGGAGGTGGGATTTGAGGACATCATCAAGCTTAGACGAGTTCACAATATCCTGGAGGCTGTTTCCTGCTTTGCCCATAATGTGCACATCACAATCGTATCTCTTCATCTGCTGATAATGAGGCAGCACGCACACATCAATCTATGGTTATTTAAAATCGATGAACATTCATGAGAGCGTCATGAAGAGGAAGTGTGTGTGCTCCATATTGACTCGAGCAGTGGGGGCTGTTGTGCGTGCTCCGAGCTAGGTGGCGCACAGGGAAATGGGCTCCTAACTGACAGTGGGTGGGTATCAGTGAGTGAAAGACTGGCCCTTAATGAACTGACATCCCTTCATTGAGAGAGACCTGCTGTGAGCCCAAAACATCATGTCACTGAATATGACTACAAGATGAAGGAAGATTGCAGCACTTCAGTATGCACTGCAAAATGACATTTGAAAACGGTTTTCAAAAGTATACATTATTTTTTGTTTATCTTAACCAGCCTTGTTGCTTTGTGCCCAGATTACAAACAGACACACGAGAAGTGTGTGTACTGCTCCCCAAATGACACTGCACCACTGGGTCTGGAAGCATGTTAGTTCTTGTGACACATGGTGATTTATTCGTGAGTCACCTGGGTGCGCGGCAGACAAGGCACACACAGGTTATAATTAGCTTGTGGAAATATTTACATTTCCTCTTGATTTACTGTTCCTAAGTGTTGTCAGTCTGGACAGGGGAAGTACACCACAGACAGGTCAACACAGCTGGTGTTGAAGATAGTATGTCAAAATAATACAACACTTTGTTGTAACTTGTTGGTACTGTAGAAAAGATAACGTTTTAAAATGTACCCATTTATATAAATCAAAAGTTTTGCAAAAGGTTTGCGGTGCTTAAAGCTTTCCTTAAAGTTAATGGAATGTGCCTTCAAAGTATATTGCAATTATACCTTCTCACACTAATATTAATCCTAGCATGCAGCTTGACGTTTTTACCCACTTATTATAATAGCAGCAAAATTATTGTACTTTTTGTCGCCACTTTCAAGACATTTATAGCCCTGAAGCTGACTCCACAGTCCTTGTTGGTGGATTATGTTCTGCACTTGTCCCCTGAAGCATGGCTCATGTATCCTCAACTCCCCGACTGGTCAAGGCCACTTGTTTTAATATGAATGCCTGGCGCTTGTCAGCCAAGAGCATTCCACCTGGCCCACAATACCACAGCAGCATGCCAGCCCACTGCTGCAGTCGCCAGGGCTCTGAGCTAGGATACACGATTCCGCTCCTATATACAGCAGGTGCTCTTTAATTCACCGTCTATCCTCTCCGTAGATTGCATATAACATGCTGGGGAGCAATGGGGATGTGCATTTTTTTAGTTGTTTTGTGGGTTGTTCGAGCTGTGTGAGGAGATCATGTTTAATCAGAGTGAGTGTGATGTCAGTCGAGCTGCTAGTCCTGAGAGAACCCTTCCAGGCAGGTTTATTGCCTTCACTCCACTCACAAGGCAGGGCTGCTCTATCTGTTTATTTATGTGCAGTATGCAAAGGCCTGTTTAAATCTAACACCACGTCATTCTGTGGATATCAGACTGCAGCTTGGGATCTGGCTGGCTTACCATACAGTATCCCTGTCAGTGAACATGTCAAAGTCATGCAATGCTGGTCTGTCATCATCGCTGGAGAGCAAAGGATGCGTGGAAGAGACTATAAACAACTTCATCTGTTCTTAAAGAGACAACACTGTCAATGTCTTTACATCTCTTGTCTAACTAGTTTGCAAGACAGTTTTACCAAATAAATAAATATATATTCTGTATATATAAAGATTTTTTGGTTTTGTTCCATGTTCAAAGTGGGCTAGATGATGCATCAGAACGTATCTGATTATGAAGGCGCACATTTACGTAACTCATGCTCTAACTTCGTTATGTTCAGGCAGTCCCTGTAGGGCACGGCTAAAATGTTAGCGCTTTATTGCATTAGGAGTTAATGGCTGGAAGGATCATTATGTGCTGCTCTGTGGGCTGATAACAAGGCATGTGCTCTGCGTCTGTGAGGGGGCGGTGTGTGCCTCTGAACTACTCATTCCCAGAATCCCAAGCACTGACGTTCCAGAGTGAACAGAGCTCCTCTGTTCTGAATTAGACAAGGCGACTCAGGACCAGGGAATTAGTACGTTAGCTAGCAGACCCTAAGGCTAAGACTATGGTGGCAAGAGTGGAGCTTCAGGATGAAAAGAGAGACGCAGAGGGCATGTCCAACGGTCTCTTTCGGTCTAACTTCTCACTACTCTGCTCCATATTACTGAGGCCCTCACGAACGTGCTTCTGTTGATCACTTGAGTGTGTAGTAAGTATTCAGAGAAAACAATACATTATTCCTTTACAGAGTATGCTAAACAAACAGCTGTCTCCTGATGTAGTCCATAGATAACAAACAACGTCAAGTCTTGTTGTGTGAAAAGTTGCCAAATTTCACAAAGAGAGCACAGGTATTTCTTCCTCTCCTTTCTTGGAGCGCACATCAAAGATGTCACAGATGAAAGCAACTCTCGAGCGTCCCTCAACAAGCCCTCACAATTGTTGTCTCTCTCTGCGTTTGTGGGAGCGTCCAGTGAGACTGCTGCGAGATGAACAGGAAGCTGCATGACCCACTTGCCTACAGAAGTGGACACCTGTTCTGAGACAAGGATGTCGCTAAAACAACGATCCAAACAGCAGGCTTGACGGCCTCGGGCCTGGCTTAGGGGAGCAGGGGCCGCGGCACCAAGACATAGCTCATCACCATGGTGAGAGAGGTACACAGGGTTCCCCTTGCATACTGTACATGGGGAGGGTTAGGGGTGTAGGGTGTCCGCTCCATAAACACAGAGAGGGAAAGAGGATAGGGTGTCCCCCGCTGACGAATGTAGAAGGGTGTCGATTTGTGTACACGCGCACTGTAAGGGCAAGGGTGCAAGCAATATCACACACACACGTACACGCACACACACACACACGGCAGCTGGGAGTCTACATCACATACTAGAAAGGGGGCCCCTAAAAACACAGAAGGTGGTCTTTGATCTCCACAGTCCACAGTCCACAGTAGTGGCCCAGCAAGTATTCAGATATAGAATGGGCTTGTCTCGATACTTGATATCACAATCAATCAATCAACCGTCATGACCGTATTAGGGAGATGTCCCTCCATCATCTGTCCATTAGTCTAAATAAGAAAGCATATGCTATGCATTAGAGAGAAAAAAGTACGGTGTCCTACACTCTTTTCTGTTCAACAGACAAGAGTGGTCTGACAGACACTTAGGTTTTAATGGTACCACCCATCCACTCCCGACTCTAATGAGGTCTGCAGGGAGCGCAGCCTCCATTTTCACTCTGCCTCCACATCCTCCACACCCTTCAGAAGGTCGGTCTTTGAGCTTAGACCTGTGTGAGAGTGGAGAGCCTAATTATACAAGAGGTTAAATAACAACACAGTAGTATTGTATAGTATATTCGAGAGCAACTTCCACACCAGGTTTACTTTCACACTAGGGACAGTTTTTATTTGAGGCCGATTTTTTTCCATCCTCAAATTGTAGGGACTGAGGACATGGGATGCATGGATGTATGGAATGTAGAGATGTATGGAATTCTACATATTCTACAATGTATAGAGGTGTATATGTGTGGATGTCTACATACAATACAGGGCCATTAGGGTCTAAATCACCCCTGAGTTCCACAGCTGCTGTGTTAGCACAAGGTTCCTAATCTTAGCAAATCTGAAATGTGCTCGAGATTTCCGCTTAAGGAAAAGAATAACTGGAATAAATGAAAGTTTTTATGTGCCATTAAGCCCACACTTAAATCTCCTTGCCAATGTGTAAAGCATAACTAACAGTACTGATGCCAAGTTTACCCGTTTTTCAATAGGCCGGCAAGATTTTAAACTTTGGAAAAAAGGATATGAAAGACATTTGGTTACACTCAATAAAAATATTCTTTAAACATCCACTTTGCCTTCGCAGAGAGAAGAGAGGGGGAGAGGAGGGAGAAGGGGGGGTAATAGAAAATGGGAGGTTGAGGGTGTGTGAAATGGAAAAGGCTTGAAATTAAAGAGCATTGTTTTATCTCCCAGAATGCCTGTCTTAGCTCTGTCAAATCTAATGGGAGGGGTCAGACCTGAACACACAAGGGGCACCCTTCCGTATCCCAGTCTGCTTTCATCTGGGGTTAGTCTTAACCCTGGCTCGCGCCACTACACACTGTCTGTCAAGCACCGCTTCAACCCCCCAGAGACGGTGACTAAAGCCCTGGCTGTCTGCTGCTACTGGAGCCAGTTTGCTGCCGCAGACAGGACTCCCCCAGCCCTGCCCTGTCTTGCCTGCACATAGACACCAGAGACATTGTTATTTCTGACTAAAACTCTACAGTCATAATTCACGGCTCTACAGGGAAATTATATTTTTGATATCTGGGTTTTTCTTCAAAAGCATTATTTCTGTAGTCTTCCTTAATTTGACAAATTTTACTTTAATGAATTCAAATCCATATTTCCGTATTTTTCAGTCTTATAATAATTAGGCTACGATATCATTCTCCTGTCTCTATACAGAGGAATTGTGTTGGGCATGGCAACTCAGAGAGGGCTGAATTATTCTCTGCTCATTAGAGCACCATCACCATGGTAGTTAAGAAAGGATTATTTAGCTATTTATGTGTGTGAGTGATGTGTACAATGAAATAGTTGACAACTGACGTTGGGAGACTTCCATTACACAGATTACTTACTATCGCAATATCAGTCTGATGCATTCAATCCACCTTTTATTTGACAACACCCAATAGTCTTATAAACTGTAACCCAAATATCTGATAGTTTTCTTGCAAATACACTTATAAAATGTATGCACTGAAATATGTACTTATATATTTTACTTCCTCATTATAAAGGACTAGTCCCTCTCATTATGTCTGGCAGGAACAATAGGAGAGAAACATCCAAATAATGATCCCTACAGCCAGCCAACGTTTCATTACTGTCAATCGCCAGATCCCTGGTGGCTGCTGGTTCCAGACACACAGTGACACAATGTCTGAGCCCCTATTTATGCTGGCTTTGGTCACTGGTGTGGGGACAGCAGTACCAGTGCAGATATGTACATGACTGAAGTCATCTAGCTTGCAACTCTCTGCTCTCATTTGAACAGGGAGCAAAAACCCTTTAGAAAATAACTTCTTAAATTAGACAAATTCCAAATTGTCTCCCAGTTGTGTGGCCATTGGCTGTATTTATAAAGGATATCCTTCTGTGCTTCACTATCAGGAACTGACGGCTACATTGGTTAGGGTCATTTGCCATGCCTCTACTTACAATGGCACTCTTTCTATTATTAGAGAGCTCACGTTAGCACCATATATCATTCTGAATACTTTTTTGGCATGGTTCTGAATACAATTTGGCAGGGTATTAACTCCAGCTTTCATCCCAGCCCTCTTACAGGATGAAGGTCACCCTCTCTATCTGCCTGAAGAACGTCTTCGCTCTCTACATCTGCTCTTTCATCCCTCCCTTCCTCCTATCCCACCATCCTACCATCCTCCACCCCAGAGCATGAGTCAGAGAATCTGACACCTCTCACCAGAGAGCAGTGAGGGAAGAGAGAGAGAGAGAGAGAGAGAGAGAGAGAGAGAGAGAGAGAGGAGAGAGAGAGAGAGAAGGAGAGGGAGAGGGAGAGGGAGAGAAAGAGGTTTAGGAATCAATAGCTCTGGAGGAAAATCAACTTGAGAAGGTACTGGAAGGCTTTGCTTACTAGACAAAAAAGACCCCACATCAAATGATTGTCTTGGAAAAGTTATTCTATTGCAGCCCTAGAGCAGATTGATATATTTTAGTGTGTATGGTAATGCTTGTATTGATGCACACTTTGAGACTTTTTCCTTTTTATCTTGCAGTTTGATTTGTTCACTGAAACCAAAACTGGATAACAATACAAAAATTCCTTGAAGTTCAACTGAGTGGAATGGCATTCAGCACTGCATACTGTACATTCCCAAAGCCTCCCATCACATCCAAGTAATTTTGCATCATATTCATTCTGCAATCAGGAACAATATTTGGTTTAAACACAAGCGGCTGTTTGATTGGAAGATGCACAGACGCACCAGACAGTACCATGTTCGGTAGGTTGAAACAAAACTAGATATTACATAAGCCTAAAAACAAACTGAGCGCAAATCCAAAAATAGTGTCGTCCTTGTTAAATATTTCAGGCACTCAGCAGCTGAAGGGGGGAAAAAAGCCTCTCTCCCCTCTGTTTCGCCAAAGCAAAAACAAACACGCGGGTGAGACGACCGATTGAAAGAGAACCCTCCATTTAGTACACTGCCTCACACACTGGCTCCTCTGAGCAAAGCCCATTACTGTCACTATGGCAGTCCTCAACCAATTGACTTCATGTATTCCACTTACATAGTTCATTTAAGTGCAGGACATGCATGTCCTTACTGTTCATTTAAGCTATTCATTGTTGACCTGTGAAGCCACTCTATGTACTATCTGACTCAAGGGTAGCAAACTGGGTTACATAAATTATCCCTATAAAACTCTCTTTCAGAGAGCCAGACAACAGTAGAGTCATGGGGCCTGCTTGGTCAGGGCGATGAGCTTAACCATTAGACACCACACACAGTCATGTCTTTTCATGGGGGACCAAGGAGACTCCCTCAAGCTATGACAGATATTTGGGCTTGAAGCTGGGGGAAATTGAGAGCATGCATCACACTGTGCTCTGGCAGAAGATGCAGTACTAGCACTCATAACTAAACAATAGGCTCTGAAACTCTGAGTTTACAGAGCACTCTTCAAGGCTCAGTGAGTCTGTGGGGAGAACTGTTCACAGATCAATGTGTTGTAAATTGGCAGTAGTTCATACTGTAGTTGGTCTGCAGGGCCGCCACATCTTGTCAAAACATGCCATAAAGGAAGTGTTGCTCTATTTCATCGACTGAACTGTGTGTGGGAGGCAGTAGTCATATCCTCCAGAGTCTATAGTCATTACACACTGGCAAACACAGGCTAATTGCTTAAACACAGGTTAATTGCTACATGGAATTTGTCTCAAATATTGCTGGTAAATATTAGTATGTGTAATAAGAACACCCTGGTGACGACACTTCAATGAATGCATGACTAAACATGACTGAACATGAGCTGGACTTGAGTTTATTGCTTTGATGACAGAAGGAACATAAAATAGAACATATGTGCATAGAGTAGAGAGACAAAACATCAGTATGTAAGTGTATAGCCACAAGTCTGTGTATACAAATACTACTAACTGAGAACCAGCCTAGCATTACAACATCAGTTTCAAGGGTCCAAATCCTCACCTCAAGTTTTTACCTCCTAATCCGTAACTATGCCCTTTAGTCACCATCAAGTCTGGAAGCATGGACCAATTAAAGAGAGCTACTGCACTGGACAGCCCTCTCTGGGGCTTGATGACTCCGTCCTCATTGACCACATTGCACAGGCTATTTCCTGCAGCAGCAGAATCTCAGTAAATGAGAAGGACTATTGGCAGTTTTCAGATGTTTGGAGCTACATGGGTCAGGCCTGGCTACAGTTATTTATGAGTCCTCTTAGCCCTCAGTCCTTCCTGCTGTACTTGCCGGTTGGATTTCATTATTGAAGAGGCTCTTCCACTTCTTATTAGATCTTTGAATCTTGGAGTGCATTAAGGAATTACATTTGGATGGCGAGTCAGCAGTGCCTGATGGTTTCTCTCTCTCTTTCTCTCTATCCCTCCCTGTCTGTGTATCTGAGTGTAAAAGACAGACCTACATAAAACATATTTTTCTCACTCACATATCCATGTGTGCACTTAAAACCACACATGCATGCACAGCCGTTTGATTTTTTATTCTAACTAACCTAACTTATCCGGCCTAGAAAGCAAAGTTAGTATCCCATTATCTTATTTTATTGATTCTTGACATGCATTACTTAATATGTGCTGGAAGCCAATTTTATTTTTTATACTGGCATTTTGTAAAATGTCAAATTCAGTTCAAATTCCTAGTACTTCTTAAAAGTATTACAGAAAGCTACATTATACATGACTGTATCTTATGTATAAGTATCCTGATAGGTCTATTCCTTCCTACACACAGTCTTCCACTGAGGAGGGGATGGGTGGCAGGCCAAGCCAGATGAAAAACAGGCCTTATCAGAAAAGAGCACAGTGTACATGACATAGTCATTAAGCTAGAATAGAATATTCAGGTATATTGCTAGAAATACTTAATCGCCATATACTTCCCAAATTGATCAGGTGATCCATTTCAGTATGTTATTTATTTGACTGTATTGTCTTGGAGAGCATAGGGACTGAATTTGTGGACTTTATAGGACTAAAAATGTATGCCTTCGGTGCTGTAATTGGTCACGGTCATTGTGTGTGGATGTCTTTGATTAATCTGGTAAACTTCAACACGATTAAAATCTCATTAAAACAGATAGAATACGCCTTTGATCAGTGCAAATATGCTACCGTTAACCCGCAGTTTCAATTATCCATGTCCAAGTCAGATCCATGTTTTGTTAAAGGCATTGCACCACTTTTACGTAAGCTCCTAGTGAATTTAGAAATTGACAGGCTGGCCTATGTATCCTAGCTCATGGTAAACATTCCCGTTCAATACTCAGTGCAATTGAGTAACGGCAAACAACAGATTAAGTGGTTACTATAAAATAAACATTGGTCAATTTCATACCGACATATAACCTCCGGGTTTTATTGGTCAGCGGGATACATGCTTTTGTATGCTTTTGCTTTGTTTTGTCTAGCAAGAATCGTTTTGGTATGGTAGGCCTAGCTAAATATATTTAGGGTTAGGCTAACCCTAACCCTAATATGACTTGTTTCTTATTTTGCCCCCTATTGTATAGTATATTTTAACCTATTTACAGATCCTGCATAAACACAAAATCAACAGAGAGAGAGAGAGAGAGAGAGGAGAGAGGAGAGAGAGGAGAGAGAGAGAGAGAGAGAGAGAGCACGGTTTTATAAGTGTGCTAAATGGTCGGCTACCTGGAGTAAAAGGTCGCGATGGTCAAACCAAACAACATGAGAAAATGTACGAATGTACAACTGTGCATTTACTAGGCTACTTGGTGCACTTTTCATCTGGGTCAACTCATTACTCTTTCCGTCCAGTCGGAGACTAATGCAATTAGGTACCCTGGTGAATGATACTCCTGTCAGAGACACGCTGCTTCAGTACCTAACAGACGCCCACATCACCGGGCATCATCAGAATGATCTTTGTGCAGCTCTAGAACTCGCCTGGGCAGCTGGGTCATCATTCATTATCATAAAGATGTCCAACAACAACAGGCCAATTGTAACCTCAACACCAGTGAACTACTGCTGTTGTTCTCCGTGGGCATCTGTCGGGCACTGCCATATGCTTTTAGTAGGCTATAGGCAACGAAATAGCTTGTTTCGATTTTTTATCAATGGAGACATTTTGACTGGCTATCAATACAATTCTAAAAGTTAAAAATATAAAATGAAACATTATAAAGTGAATTATTACATTCACACAAAAGCAATATGAATAGCACACCAATGAGAAATGTCTGCAGGCGGATAAGTGTAGGTGTCTGTCATTTTCTTATAAGGGAAGCCCAATTTCACAGTTTATTCAATAACATAGTATTGATTCCACACTGTCTGCTGTGCATTTTAATTGACATAAGCTTGAATTCGGTCTAAAAAAGAACAGCGCCGTTAATTAAAATAGTTCCCAACGGTTAAGAAGCACAGCCTGCACGGAAGCAATTACAAGTTAAAGACGCGATTTTCAAGCAAATTGTGTTGGTGTAACATATAGGCAACCAACTGTCACTTACCTGCTACCAGCAGGAGTCCCACAATTTCTTTAAAAGAATCCGCATGAATATATTCACTAATGTTTAGATTGTGTATCCACAAGAGTCCACTGCGTTGCAACGTAATTCTCCTCCTTGGGTGTCAGACTGGAAGGCAGGAGCTATTGCAAGGCGCATTAAGATTGGAGGAGGCTTGATGAGGTGTGAGGCTAACAGTTTAAAACGAATGACCGACCACCAGCCTGGTCGGATCACTATGGTTTTCGAGAGTCGAGAGTATGTCTGTCAAGATAATGCCAGCAGGCTATACCAAACGATCGTTCACTGTCTTGTCCGTGCTGCTGCCCCCCGGTGAGATGTGTCCCCGCGGGACCTCTGCATTTGGGCACATCACATGGATCCTCTACTCCTCTCCTGTCAATTGGCAAATGGAGCATGTGAGATGGTTAAATGTTACACATTTTTCTAAGTAACATGTAATGGTCAGGTACATTATTAGGAAAGGTTATTCACATAATGGGGCTCATTCAGCTCATTTAAAATAAGCTCTGTAGAATTTGTATAACTTGTTGAACAACAATATACCAACAATGTAACATGACAAAATACAAAAAACGCTCTTTGAATATTGTGATCTTTATTCTTTTGCAGTTTTGAATAAATACATGAACATTTTAATGAAAATTGCCATTGATGCATTTATCATTGTCTAGGCCTATCTGAATAAACCTTTTACCTTTTATTCCTGTAAAGGCCATTCAGGTCATTTACATTTTGTGTAAGAATGACTATAAAAGCTTTAGTAAAATGCTTGTTTGAAGCCCCATTTAGAGAACCTCACTGTAGCCCTGAGATAGTAACATGGTAACTTGCTCTTATATACTGCCATCTAGTGAATCATGAATGAACGTAGAGGTAGAAAGGTAGAAACATGTCACTCCCCTAAGGAGTAACCCTTATAACCCTAATACCCTGTAGACTGGGTCTGGTTGAATCAAATCATCTGTGCTGACATCAAATGATGCTTGATCCACACTAGGGACGTACGTGTGTTTTAAAAGGTGGATGGGACAACTTTTATTTTTATAACTAAGGATGCAGCCATGAACAATTATTTTAATATATAAGAAGGCGAGACGCCGTTTTGAAAAAGTGTGTGGGGGGGATGTGATGTCTCACCCATGTATAGTGAAACCCAAGCCCCTGACCCACATTGCTCTTTAAATGAACTGTTAATCTGACTTTGCATTCAGTATTACCATGACTGTTTTTATTGCAGGATCCATTTTTGGCCCAACACTGTGAGACATAATTCAATGAGTTTAGCAAATAGTTCATTTTTTCTACTGCGCTAATACTGAGGCTGTGATGAATGTTGACCTTTCTTATTAGCTTCAGTAATGTCTTCATGGCAGGCTCGAAAGCACACTTCAGGCTTGCATGTGTAATTTAATGGATGACAGCTTCGAGTTGTTTAACCAATCATCCTAATTGCCGCTCAGGTGACTGATGTCCACTGAATGAGTGTTGCACTGTATGTCTGAAGCAATAATAATGTTGTGCAATATGTTGATAATAACTTTCTTTGACAGTAGGAGGTGCTGTTTGATTTGTTATCTCCTGAACAGAAAGAGAAAATGTGCTTTGTGAAAAACAGAGGGTGTTGTTGACACCATCACTAGGCTAAGGTTGTTTGATTGCTGCTGTATATCAGTCAAGTAGATGCAGTTGTACAACAGCTGAAATGTAGAGCCGGAAATGAGACAGTCATCAATAAGGATGAGGGATTGCTGCTGTACTGAGACACGACTGCTGGTTAAACTGAAATACACTCAGAAACACTCACACCCACACATACCCACACTGACACCCACACACAAATACACACACATGTTCCAATTTAGGCGTACACATAAGCACTCACTCACTCACTCACTCACTCACTCACTCACTCACTCATCACGCTCTCTCTCTCTCTCTCTCTCTCTCTCTCTCTCTCTCTCTCTCTCTCTCTCGCTCTCTCTCTCTCTCTCTCTCTCTCTCTCTCTCTCTCTCTCGCTCTCTCTCTCTCTCTCACACACACACACTCACACACAAACCTACACTAAAATATGACAGCTGGATGTGTTGACATTGGTCTACTCTCTGTGGAATTGTGACAGAGCACTTTATCAAATGTATCCCCCTCTGTGGTTGACTGTAAAATGGTTTTTCTGTGGTGTGTTGGTGTGTGTGTGTCTGTGTGTGTGTTGGTGTGTGTGTACTTTTATGTTAAAGGAGGGTGAGAAAGAAAGACTGAAAATAATGGATTCAGCCGCTATGAAATTTATTTTATTCATCTGAGTCTTGTTTGGTTCTCAAAACAAGCACTGAGATTGGGTGTTGATCGCAGATTGGCACATTATAGCCCATACATTTGCTGATGGATTAGATATCCAAGTTGCTGTGCAGTAGTAAATTACATAGTTTGAAACACTTTTTTATAACACCATAACAAAATGTTTGGGCCTTAGCTTGTGAGGAGGAAAGGGGGGGGCGATGTTGCCATCTTGTCAATTCACTAATATGTCAGACCTGATGGCTTCTTTTAAACTCTCACTTCTGCGGAAGTTGGAGCCCTCTTGAAAGTCCTGGAGGAGTTAGACCTTGAATGTCTCTCAAGCACAGTTGGTATGTTAACTCTTTGCTTTGATGTTCACATCTCAACCATGGGTACCCAGCATGCAGGTGATGCTGTGTTTTCTCCATTCCAAGCTAACAACTTCCCATCATGTGATGATAGCATTAGGAATTTTGCACTTGATTGCAAATCGCTTTTGCGCACATCCCTACACACACTCAAGCATACAGCTACAAATAAAGATTTGGCCACCCTTTGGCCTTGTTAGATGCAGTAGTTTAGCATGTTTCACATAGAAAGAAAGGTAAAGTATAGATTATGTATACGGTAGTATGTGTTTTCCCTTTACAATATAGGGCCCTGCTTTGAAGTAAGCTTGTGAAAATGAATAACGGAAGAGAGAGACAGGACATGTTGGAATAGTAATGTTAGATCTATTTTTGGATAAGGACTGCAACGTCATGCTATATTACTGTCCTTTATCATTAGTTGCTTTCTATAGACCTGCACTGCCCAGATGTCTGGGGTACTCCAGTGTTCATTCAACCTGTGGTTGAGCCTTGAAATGGTCACTGCAACGTGGAAGACTTCCTGTCTGGTCTTGTTACCCAAGAAGGATCCCCCCCACTGTCCTTAATGACTACACGCTGACATCACATGTCATGAAGACCCTGGCGAGGCTAGTCATTTCACACCTCAGACCCCTGTGGGGTCCATGAAGTTCATGGACCCTCCGCAATTCACCTTCGCTATCTTCCATCATCTTCTATCATCTATCTGCTCCTGTGGTTAGACTCCCACCTGAATGGAGCTGGGTGCACTGTTAGGATAATATTTTTTTTACTTCTCCAGTGCCTCCAACACCACACAGCCTCGGCTACTGGGGGAGAAGATGAGGCAGACTCCGGTGGAAGTCCCTTTGCTCTCCTGGGTTGTCAACCATCTGTCGGGAAGACCACAGTTGTGTGGCTGCTGAGCTGTGTGCCTGGCCGAGTGGTGAGCAGCACTGGGGCTCCCCAAGGTACAGTACTGTCCTCACTCCTGTTCACTGTGTACTGCCATTGTGGAGTGTATCAGGGTGGGTCGTGAGGAGGAGTACAGGGGCCGGGTGGATGACTTAGTTCAGTGGTGCAAGAAGAACTACATGCTGCTCAACATCTCCAAGACAAAGGAAGTGCTTGTGAATTTCCAGAGGACGAAGGACCTTTGGACCCCTGTTCACTGTAAGCTGTATCACCTGTTTCGCCTGTGTGTAAATTGATTTGGATACATGTGTACTTCCCTGTGATTTAATCCTGTGTGTTACCTCCTGTACAGGCCTGTGTATTTTTTGTGTTGGCGGCCTATTTTTAATCTTGCTGCTGCAATGGCACAATTTCCCCTTAGGGATCAATAAAGTACTACCAAAGTATTACAAACACAGTTCACTTCACAGCAATTTACTTGACACCATGACACAAAGTGTATTTTCTCTCCCATTGATAACTGGGAAAAACAGAAATAAACTATTTGTGCCCGAATCCACAGAAAGCACTTTACAGAGAAAATATTTGAAATTGCCC
This sequence comes from Mallotus villosus, assembly GCA_903064625.1. NCBI lineage: Eukaryota > Metazoa > Chordata > Actinopteri > Osmeriformes > Salangidae > Mallotus > Mallotus villosus. The sequence continues at coordinate 40,436 of CAEFZP010002482.1, read as the reverse complement.
ATGAAAGTAAAATTGGACACAATCCTTTCTTATTTTCATGTTTGTGGGAGAGGTGACAATAGAATGAGATTGTAGCATCTACCATCCAAGAACATGGCATGAATCCTATATGTATGGTTGGTTATTTACAATGTGACATCTGTAGCACACACATTGCCCAAGGACCCCTTGATTTAAACACTGAGTTGGTAAAGAACAGTCAGACTCCTTTACACTGTCGCCTTCCCAGCTTTATAAACATTCAGCAACAATGCGGCTATACAACAACACACAATGCTTTTTACTTTTCTCTTTTATTTCATAACATCCAGCCTCCTTTAGGACAGAGAAACAAAGCTTTATTCGATGGCATGTCCCGGTGTTTTTATGAATCCTGTTCAGAGAGGAAAAGTAAAGTGATGTTCTTGGTCTGAAGTAAGGATTAAAGTGAGATGACATACTGACACTAAGACGCACGCCCTTTAGATTTGATTTATATTGCTGGCCATAGTGTCAGTCATGGTTTATGTCGAGGCAGGGCTAAAGTGTGGATTGATGCATGTCTGAAATATAAGTTTTCGGTACACTCAGTACAATCAATGGTTCATTTCTTCCATTGCTCTGTCTCAAAGGGTGATTTCAGTTAACCTTCAGATTCAGATATTTCTTGTTTCTTTTTGTTCAAGTTTCAAAAGATGACTTCATGTTCAAGGCCTTCCTCACCTTCCTCACCAACCCCCTATATGATAAGAGATGAGGTCATAACAGAACTGAGGGTTCCTGCAGGCTATGTGTCTCAGACTGTCTACCAGACACCCCTTGATACAGTATCATCCACAGGTGCACAGAAATGCAGAGCAGGGCAGTACTCTGAATGCAGGTTTCTAGTGTTGTGGTTGGAAAGTGCCCCAGGACAGGAACTCAATCAGATAAGTGTAGTGAAAAGTGTGGGAAGGCTGTGCTTTCATGAACAAGAACGCACGCCAGGGGAAATAAGAGAATACAAACAAGTAGGATAAAGTTGAACATATTTCCAAAGGAAATAGAAAGGTTGTTTCATCCTGTATGAAATGACTGTTTACTCACTTCACTAAACTGCAATCAGCAATTACTAGTAATCACTTTGTAGTTTTTGATGTTGTAAGATTAATGTGAAAGAGCCCATACCACTCTGCTCTGCTTCTTTTTGTGTAGATTATCAGAACAGATTTGAGAAAACAGCCTATGGAATGATGATTTGGGGGGGGCACCTGTTGTTTAATATCCAATAACTGGCTTTCAGTTCTCACAAGGAAATTGAACTAAATCACCCTGGTTTAAGTCTGTTAGATATTTCATTATGTGGTGTGTGGGTGATACAGTATGGCTCTTGATACAGTATTGTACCTGGTCCTGTGAACTGGCAGGCCACAAAAACAGCCTCCTGATCTTGAAGACTACAATTAGGAAAGACTGTCTGTATAGTTTCCCTTCTAAACAACCAACTGAATGCATTCAGTACAGTCATATGGTAGAAGGAAAATAAATATCCTGTTTTAAACATGTTACATTAGTTCAGTGGTATAAAAACATGATGAGGAAAGAGAGGATGAGATTGCCCAAATCTTTGTTTGTCTGCACATGTCTGTACACATTGGAAGAATGTGGAGAACGAAGAGGAAGCGACAAGAGAGACTTTGTCTCTGAAGGTCTCTCTGTCTACCCACTCTGGAGATTAGCTTCTTATCTGTTAAATGAGACGGTGTCGATGGATTTGGATCCCAGGACTTTGGCATGAACACCAGGGTTTCAGCAGCGTGGCCTCCGTCTCACAGAGAGCACCACTGTGTGATAGTAGTGGAGCCAAGTGGCACGGACAGACACACAGACTGACAGCCTTGGACCAAGAGGTGGGTTGATACGAGGAGGCAAGTAATGGGCGGCTTCATCTTCAGACACTGACATTGAATTTCTTGAAAGGTTGTTTTTTCTCTTGTCCTCTATTCAGCTTTCATCATAGATATGATTGTCACATGGAATAATAAGTGATATGCCCTGACGTCTCCTTCACATCCGTGCTCTCCCACACATCACCTGGATGGATTTGTTGCGGTGGTTGCCGTTGCCAGTGACTCATTCCATCTCACTCTGTTCTGGCTGCACGTGACCAGCCAGGCAATCAGCCGGGCAGAAACACATCCGGAAGCTTTGACTCCTGATTTGATCTGGCTGTAGCCTCTCTCACCCCAGGCTGAAATTGATAGGTAGTGTTAAATGCACACCTGGGACCCCAGCTACATGCTCTGGCTACACATTCCCATGTCCCCAGTCCCCATGTATCTAAGCCCTGGGCCACAGACCCACGTAAAGAACTGGTGCAACACACAGGGCAGCACATGCAGACGTAACAAGAGAGGACTGCCAGCCACGTTAACTGTGGGTGCCAGTCACGGTTGGATCCAATGGCTGAAACTGGAGCACATTCCTTGGCCTCTGTGCATGCTCTGGAGTTCATAAATCTCTTGGTCTGTGAGGAGACCAAGAGAGAACACAGTGAGCCGCTCTGGGTGATCATTATCTAAAACAAAAGGTAACTGGAGAGAACACAAGGTTACATCTGACAGGCATGGGACATCATGTTGGAGTAGAGCACATCTACAATAGCTAGGTATGTGGGAAACTAAGAGAAACAGCTCATAACAGCTATGTTCTGTTTAGAGAATGTAGGTAATGGGATGTCATCCAACTGAGTGAACATCTCTGTTCAATTGTTATTTATTAATTAATGAATTAATAGGGAAATATTTGCATTCAATACTTACTATTTTCCATATTTCTTATCATTTGTCCCTTCATGAAAAAAGAAACTAATGTTACTGTTACTATGAAGCAAAATGTTACAGAATGTCTGCACATACTGTATGACTGTGCTTCTTAGCTCTGTCAGGCTAGTGTAGCCTGACTGTAGTGACTGAGTACTGCAACATAATCTTTTTGTGGGCCGACAAGCACCACTGAATGCCCACAAAATATAACATTCACACTATATCATTCTTGGGTATATTGCTGTTTTGGTCAGTTATAGGTCCCCATGTAACTGAAACAGAGTTACAGTGGCCATTTAGGAGTTTTAGAGGATCTATTTAGTCATCGCTGTAGAAGAGGATTTCGATTTCTGTGTTTTTCATTGGGGTCATACAGTGGCCATTCCCTTAGCTGATATCTGCGTTTGCTGATGTCCTCTCGATGTATTCCAGAATCATTAGACTCGTTTGTCTCTGATAACAAACATTATTACCCAAGTCGCAGAAGCCATTAGGGGAGTTTCTACAGCCTCTCGTTTTAACCTGATTGGAAATGCACATGGCTGCTGTTGAGGAGTGTTTACCCTGTAATGGAGAGACCTCTCAGCCACTGGTCTAATGTACAGCACAGCTAATGACCAATCCCCTGTAATTGCCTGTGGGGGTCTCTGATGGTGGATTAATCGTGTAGCGTAATTTGAGAATTATCAGATAACTTGTCTCAGCAAGACTTGGACAATTTTAATTTACACAGAAATGCGTGTAAATGGGATGAGATAAAGGTGTTACTTCAAGAATACAATTCAAACAAACTGAATATTCATAAAAGGACTGCTCGGAGTTTGTTACAGCAAACACAGGTTACGGGCCCTTCTTGGATAATCACATTTTTGAACTGAGATTTAAAAGCACGAATTGGGGCAGGTGCAAACAAGAACCGGAGTCTTTAGGCTCTGTGGTGTAGAAATCCCCCTAATCCTCCTGTTCTTTTATTTGTCCACCGTAGCAAATAACAGCATAACGAAATTCGCGGAAAGTGCAAACTCATACAGCCACATGCAATACTATGTACCTGTATTTCCTGTGTAAATGGATGTCTAACACTGAACAGTGCTACAGTTTAGCTGGCTTGTTGATTTAGCCATTAAAACTTAACAATGCAAAAAGGGAGAGAGAATCATACAATTGGACGTGGGGGGAGTTATTTCTTTGACATTGTTGACTGAAGCTGTGGGTGGCTTGTCTAGAGTAATCTACCACTTTGGGAGCATGGGCAGAGATTGGCTCCGATGAGGGTCTGACTTCCTACAACCCCCGCCAATCTCCACTCTGTCTAACCCTTCCATTAAGTCACCGGGAAGAAAATGTGGGGAGTCAGCTGATTCCTAATCCTCTTCCCTTCTCGCTCTGTGCTCACACATCAAGAGTCAGATTGATCTGTACGATCACATGGAAGCCCATCAGCTGTGGGGTGATACTGTAAAACGGGACATGAGAAACAGAGAGAGAGTGAAAAAAAGGGAGAGAAAGAGAGAGAGAGAGAGAGAGAGAGAGAGAGAGAGAGAGAGAGAGAGAGAGAGAGAGAGGAAGAGAGAGAGAAAGAAAGAGAGAGAGAGAAAGAGAGAGAAAGAAAGAGAGAGTAAAAGGGGTTGTAGATATGTGAAATACAATCAGAGCGGAAATGATCTATAAAAAACATGGCTCACTTGTCCACAGACATCTTGAGGCAAAGCATTTGCTGGATGACTAAAGTTTCCCAGAAAAATCCACACAAACATGTTTTTGAATGCAAGTTTTGTCAACTTCAGACTACAAATTAAATGACTACATATTCAGGATATTTTCTTCTTCTTCTACCCACAAACCTCTGTGCCACATAACCTCTACTGTGTAGCCATAGTTATAGTATATGATACGTACATACACTATAATGGAAGTTATAGGGGTTGTCTTTCAGAGCCATTTGATTCTGTGTACTGTAAAAATATGTAATGCCCTGTTGATGTATGTTGGTTATTCTCTTACACACACTCAGACTTGAGCTTTTCAATGCAGACACTGATGCTCTCTGTCTCCTCCTTAGGGTGAACAAAGAGTCAGGGATTTCCATGATTGACAGCTCTCTTAACTGTTAAAGACAGCCTCGCTTTCTCTATCTAAAAATCACATTCATACCCATCTAGAAATTAATTAGTCTTTTGAAAACCCTTTCATCATTAGAATGAGGATGCAGTCAATTTCCGTTCAGTGCCATTCACGTACAGTATGGTCTGAAGATGTTTTCAAGTTTTGTGCACTATAATCTGGTCATTAAAGTATTGTATTGAATAATTGTTGTACGCTGCCTGTCTGGAAGATGTCATTATGATCCAAAACATCCCTTTCCTCTTTCAAGCATCGTTCCCAATAGAGTTTATGTCTTATCTAAAAGCAGAACAATGTGCTAGCTAAGACAGACACTCATATCATCTCACGAAGGCTTCTCTAAACTTATAAGTTATAACTGTCAGTTCCACCATTGTATTTGTACCTGTTCCATGTATTAAATGAATTCCAGGAAATGAATTCCGGATATAATAATTTCTTCTTAATAGGATTTACAAATACCAGTGAATAACAGAATATAGAAATGTAAACCTAAAAACAAATAAATCAGATCAAGTCACTTGGACAACAATGAGACCACAGCTGGCCTGGTGTTGGTCAAGATCAAGCACGCATGAAGACGGTTCTCTTTGACATTTGAGGCATTGTCAAATTTGTTAAATACTTGGAAGTCATGCATTCTTCATACATATTTTTTTGTTAATAACTTAATTGATATGTACGTTAGAGAACACTTTCAGATTCAAGAGCTCTTAGGAGTTCTTTGAAGGTTATAGATATATACCTGTACAGTGTACTGGCATCCATTAAGCAGGAAGTGTGGGATAAGAGTTCACATGACCTGGACAAGTCTCAAAGAACACCACAGGCATGTCTCTTCTAATTCCACATTTTCAACAGCCACATGTTTGCACTATATGACACATAGTTCTCCAAACCAATGAGTGTTTTTCGCCGATTATTTTAATTGACTACTGACTTAATTTCAAGCATGTAATCAGATAGTAGATAATCTTAATCAATGTCTTGATATAGTGAGTGAGGGGAATGACCAGATCTGATTTAGAAAATGTTCTTAGTGAAGATGAGCAACTATTGAAAACATAAGTTTGAGAACAAGAGTGCCCTTTGCACAAACTGAAATCTTTACCATACCTCTGTCAATATTTCAACATGTTGTTCAAAAACAAACACAACCTTTAGACTTAATAATCAACCTCTCTTTCTCCGACAGATTCGGACCCATAGTCAATGCATATGTTATGCTCACTTCTAAGCTCATTTTAAACCAAATCAACTTGTATGTCATCACAAATCTTTGCCATTCATTTTGTATAGCCTACTGAAACATATTTTAGGTTTGGCAGGCACATTAGATGAGGGTAAAGTTTTAGTTTTTGGTTCAATATCCTACTTTTCCACCATCAAACACAGAAGAGGCTAGCACACTTTGATACATTCTAAATTAAAACATGTGCAGGGGATATGTTTTGAACTTGGAATACCACAAAACCACAGGGTTCAGTTTTACTTATTGATTATAATTATTCAGAGTTGAGATAGGTATGTCTTCCATTCAATTATAAAACAATGTATTAATACATATTGTGAATGTTTAGTGAAAGGCAAGCCTTCAACAACTAAGGTTGTGCGTGACATTTACAAATATACATTTTGCAGATGTATGATCATTTAATATAAACATGTGGTTGGTCTTTGACAAATTGTAATGGGGAAATGTTGTCCTCATACAACAGAAACACTTGGTGTTAATCTTGTAACATCTGAGAAGGTTTACACGGTTGGGTTTCTTTAGGTATAATTTTCACTTGCTCTAATATCAATGCACCTGTGCATCCGTCAAAATAAACAGGGTGCGAGTCCCAGATTGAGGCGGAGTCAAACATCAGGATGAAAAAACATTTGACACACTTGCTACCTGTAGACAAGGCAGAAGGACAGAGAGCAGAAAGTATCAGGAAGACCTTTCTGCCCAGGATATAGTGACTTTGCTAAGGCTAGTCTCCTTGCCATATCAGTAGCCTACATTTTTTAGATATCAAACGATGGATATTTATTAAATTTTGAGCGAAGAGGAGACATATACATTAACAAGGTCAGTTTTCTGCATGTTAACATCTACTGTCCTCCGTTTCCAACACCTTATTTTATCATATCGTATTTGCTTTGCTAAATGGTTGGGTCACAACTGACCTACAATATTTCATTTCATCACCATCCCCAAGCAGCAAGCTACAACACTCGATTAGTCGAGACTACTGCATCTTCTCTACGGAAGGTTAACAACAGTCATTCTTTGGTTTTTCGCAGTCGACATTCCACGAAATGGATGCATTCGGAAGAGAATAGTTAAAGCGTACGTATGTTATAATAACTGCATGTTGTCTTTGAACTATACACATCTTAGCGGAAACATTTGTCTAGAGATTGGTTTGGTTGCGCGAGGCTAGAACAAGAGCACTATAGCCTACTAGCGCCAGCTAACCCGGACAGTTTTCTCATTTTCCTAGAACAGGTGCATTTCGAGAGTGAAAGCCACGGGATGCGGGGTGTCGCGGCTAGGGGGTTCAAATAAGAAATGCCCAATAATCTGTTGCGTAAAGAAACAACATGATAATAAGCGTAGTGTATTACATATTATTCCTTTGCTGTTGGCGTATTCTAGACGGCCGATGTTATAATGGCCATTTTATCTTGCTAGCTAGTAGCTACTGTCACTCAACCAATTGGGCCCACTGCCTCAGCAAGTAGAGAACCTTGCAGTCGCTATCTTGAGATTGCTAGTTAGCTCTAGCCTCAGTATATCTTTCGAGCTAGGTAGCAGCCAATGCTGTTCCTTAAAATATGAACAGTGACATTGACTATTTACAATCTTGCGGGAGTGAGTGGAAAATAAAAACATGTACTTTTATAATATGCATAATGATACCCTGGGGGCAGCATAATGACCTGGGAAATCATTTTTAGCGCGCGCTTATTTTCATGTAGCTAGCTAACACAGCACCAGCTAATGGGACAATTATTTATTTGAACTGTGATAGCTTGGTAGCTAGCTGTTAGCAAATCAGTTTTCTCACACCATTCCATCACTTCTTGTTGGTAGCCAGCCACAACGTTAGGTGGATGTGCCTTTCAATTACACAACACATTGGGTAAAAGCAGATATTACCAGGTGCTAGCTACTTTTTCTGCATATTCAGCAAATAAGCAAAATATTTTTTAAATGAAGGTCAGTTTGCAGCCAGTATCGGCTGTGCAATATGACCATTTAAGGTAGAAGGCAGACTCAATCGTGTGACGTTATCTTTATTTAGTCTTTACTTGGGTTGTCAGGGTGGTGTTGTGCAATGTTTTGTGTTTGGATGTCCCTCTTTGTTTCCCCAATCAACAATTCCGATTGCAAAGCAAGCAAGTCTTGGATATGTTTAATATTCAGCTCATGTGCTTTCCAGTGGCTGCTGGATGTGGGATACGTCAATTCAATTTGTCCTGAATGCCACTGTGCATTTGAGGACTAATTATTTTTGATCGTTTAAAATTATTGCCTACTGTACATCTTAAATATCAGAGAATTTGAAGGGGAAATGACGCATTTCATGAAGCAATTGTGAGCATCCTTGTTATTCTCGATTAATAGTAGACATATTTCCAGTATGTCAATATGAACTTTGTAGACCAGGTTGCAGGTCAGTTGTGGGTGGGGTAAGCTTGGATACATAGAGTCTTGGCCAAAAGGTGAAAATGAGATAATTTGCATGGAATCTGTTCAGAGTTCAGGATCTCATAATACATTTGAAAATATTGTTACAGAAGTGTTATTGTAGGTACAAACACATCACTTGTTTAGGGAAGTACCCTTGACTTTTTGAACACAAGATTGAATCATGTTTAGGAAATTGGAGCACGATGGAATCTAGGCCACAGTGAATAGCATTCTTTTGAGGCACAACATACTTTTACTTGTTGAGTAGTGTAATGTAAGGTGTCTTTCAGGTAATTAAATTACCCTATGGACTATACACTAGCATGTCACTTCAGTCAACAGTGAAACTATGTGGTTCGATGTTGGTATGACTTGCCTTTGCCTTTATTCAAGCATGGCCTTGTACAGTATGCCTTAAAGAAGCAGCATAAAAATGTGGCTTTGGAAAATGTAACTGTAGAGTTAACCTTAATATCAGAGTCATAGGGTGGGTTTATGGAGCTAAAGCTTATGTTATGGTACATTGAAATCTAGTTTTGCAGATTTGAATGTGGCTAACATAGGGAGTAGACCATTATACTAACTAGGTTTGGGTATAAAAGATGACTCAAACCTGTTGATTGTTTTGTCTTAGAATGATTGTGTGGAAAAGTCAGAGCCATCTAATGGACAAACAAATGGTTTACAAATAATATTTAGGCTTATTTGTTGGCATGGAAATAAGCTAAGGAATTCTATTCAAGAGGACATGGTGGATTTCGAAAATAGCCAGCTGGGTTAGCCTACTCCAAATTACATAAGTTAATGGGGGCGACTGTCTGTACGGTAGCCAATACTTACCACATGGTAGAAAAAGAAAGCACTGTATTGTAGATGGATCAATTTCTGTATCCAGCACAGAATATTAGTACAGGATAGTGTGAAGTAAAGGAACCCTGTGGATAAGGTTTAATTGAACATTCCAGCATACTCAGTTGGGGATCCAGTCATAACAATGCCCTTCTATGGCAGAAACACCATAACTAGCTTCTGTAAGTGGGCTACCCTTGCACAAAATGTATCTCCCTTTGTATTGCAGAACATGTAGAAGTGGGACGTGGGCCTGCAGAGATGACAAAATAGGACAGTCCACAGGTTTCTCGTTATAATACAAATATAAAATGTTCATTGTGTTCAACACCCAGATACCATTTTTGACTGCATGGTGACTTCCTCTGAGGAATGCAATGTTTCTCTGGAAAACACTTTGACTTAACTTTTGATGATTTGCTGCCTTAGCATTTAAGTTGACGCTCCCCGATCGATCTTGTCTGATCGCAAAAGGAATGTGATGACAGCATTTGGCCTCTGAGCAGCGTTGGCTCGGCACAGTGGAGACCCTGACCCACACGTTTCAATACTCAATCTGAAGGGTATTGCCAGTTGTTCCAAAGGAAAGAGAAATGCCTCAGCAGTTGAGTTGTCAGGGATGTGTATGAGAGCTTTTGATAGAGGAAGAAGGAATATTTGTGTATCATACAACAAAGAACAATAAAAAAAATCACCATGGTGGTGGGTGATAAACATTTGATACTATTTCTCCTTAAGGCCATCATAGAGGATATATGTAAGTGGACAGACAACTTTCCTTCCTCAACATACTGTACATGCATGTGGTTTTCCACACATATGATGACTGCAATAGGCTACTCATTGTTCACTCAAGTGCCCACTACTATAGCTCTCCCTCGTTGTGCCTGTTCCTCTCTGATAGGAGATGAGAGAGAGAGAGAGAGAGAGGCAGCATGGTTGAGAGGTCTCTGTCTGTACTGAAGGAACAGGGGAGAAGAAAGCAAACCCCTAAAGAGTTGTCGGACACAGTATTGGTCTTTATGAGCTGACGTCATAGCCCGCATTAAAATTCCAGGCAACTGTCCGCCCCTGCTCTGGCCGTCTCTCAGTGCTACAGGATTGGGGTTGGCTGGGTCAGCACAGTAGAGACTCTCATTCCCACCCCCAGGGCACCTAATTAAAACTTACAACCAAGACCAACGACCTTTGACTCATTCCATCTCACAAGAATCTGACATGCAAAGGTTAGATCTGTTGGAGATCAACATACCCTCTATACTAATGCTTTTTGAAACGCATAATAATCAGATGTTTGTAGTGTGTTTCTGAATCCTGAAAGTTTGTTTTTTTTATAACTTGTAAAATGATCACTGGCTTTTAGCAGACTATTGGAGTTTATCTGAGTGATTGGGCTAGTTCAGTAGTGCTATTGAAAACGTTCACTTGTAAGATAAATTATAACACCTCTTGACAATCTAGGATGTTAAAATTACTTTCTTTTCTAAAAGCTTTTTGTTATGTTGTCATTGATTAGTTCATGGGCCATTGAATTGAAGAATTGTGGTAGCCAAACTCTTTCTCCAATACTGTGTAAAACACCAAACACATTGCCTATTGAGAATGTGCATAATGGTTTTACAGAGCTGAAAATGGTCCTTTCTATCACAAGCGTGAAATTCCTTAGTCAAGATCAAATGAGGTTTGATGAGTTTGTTCATTAACCGTATCAGATTCTTACATGAATTGTCTCTCTCTCCAGTTGCTGTTTGACAAGCTGCCAACGCACTCTTCATGGATGACAGGGGGAGACGACAGGGGAAGAACAAAGTGAAACAGTGTTACATCTGAGCTCAGCCCTTCAGCCAGAGGATCCAGCCCACCATCCTGACGCCGGTGCATGTGGGCCCTGACGCTGTTCTAAGACAGGAGGCGGGGAACACAAAGGCCTGCCATCATGCACTATAGACAGACAGACAGAGGCTGTGGGGACGCAGGGAGAAGCAGGCCACCTCCAGGCAGAACTATCTCTCTGGTGTTGGTGATCCTGGTAGCCCTGGCCCCGTCGAGTGTGCGTGGCAGCCCGGAGGACACCCTGGAGATCATAACCATGGATCTGGAGGCCTCCATGCACTCCTCTGTGCTGTCAGAGCTGCAGGCCACAGCCTTGGTTACAAAGGGCCCTCCCACTACTGCTCCAGAATCCTGTGCACCCACCGAAGGAGCTTCCACGGGCATCCCAGACTCCTCTGCTGTGGTCGGCCAGGTGTTTCAGATGAGGCTTCCACCCAGGCCAGGCAATGGCAGCTGTAACATCCAGGTAAGCTCTGATAGGGTGACAGATTTCTTCATGCTTTTTATACCATTTAGTTGTATAGTAGGGGGGGCTTCTACTCCCCACAGATATAACTTAATGGACTGCAAACATGCCACACTGTGCATGCATTGAGCCATTGTTCCCTTTTACCAGGTAAATTACGCGTGCGTGCGTGCGTGCGTGCGTGCGTGCGTGCGGCGCGCGCGCAGTCCATAAAGGAAACAATGCCTCATGTCACTGCATAGAATGTATTTTCATAAAGCTTCACTTCATGAAACCATAATCACTCAACTGCTTGATTTTCTTGCATTTGCTTTTATTTCCTATGATTCCCTGGTCATACGACCTTCTTGATTGTTTTTGTATAAATGCAATCTGACATTAAACATGTTGTGTCATTTCCGTGCAAAACTTAAGCCCTAGTTTTTTTTTGTCCTGATGTAGGTTAACATCTTATCTGAAATCTACGTATAGGTAAATCTACCTAACAATATAGAATGTACATCACCTTTCAGATTGAATTTATCTCTCTATCATAAATGATTGAAACGGGCTGTGGTACCATTTGTTCCCTTTGACTCGATGAATGAGTTGAGATGTATTATTGCCATTTTGTGATTTTGAATGATATCTTGTCCTATCGTAATATCTCAAAATGAAGGGCAGTGATGACTCAGGCAGCTGTCAGGATGTGAATGGGAGCTTGCTCTGGTTTCCTGTTTATATTACCTCCGGCTTTTGTGTTTACTATATTGGCACAGCTAATGTCCTCCTCCTTTTGCACTTCCTTATGATGTATTGGGCATACTTTTTCCTCGTTGAACTATTCTATTTTTGTCTCTCATTTCTCATCCAGCTAAGCGAGATGGGCAAGGAGAGTCTCCCCTCCTGGCTGCATTGGGAAAGAGAGTTGTGCTTCCTCCGAGGCCTGGCCATGGAGCAGGATAAAGGTGTGCTCCACATCTCTGTATCTAGAGAAGACAGAAACAGGGTTGCCAGCAGCCCAGTTGCCCACAGCAAGGAGGTCTTCTCAATCGAGGTGTACCCAGAGGAGCGAGCCGACACTGAACCGGCCTTGTTGGCCCTCCAATCCGAGGCCAATGGCCACCAGCCCTTCACTTGTGGCAGTGAGGAGCCTGTCACCGTCCTCACCATTATCCTGGATGCTGACCTCACCAAGATGGATGCCCAGCAGAGAGTCAATCTCTTGGCCAGCATGAGAAAGTTCTCTGGCATTCCTCTTGAGCACATGAGAGTGGTCCCTGTAGTAAACAATCGTCTGTTTGACATGACCGCCTTCATGGCTGGACCTGGTAATGCCAAGAAAGTGGTGGAAAATGGGGCCCTGTTGTCATGGAAACTGGGTTGCGCATTGGACCAGAGCAATATCCCTGACATTAGCAGTGTCCAATCACCAGCCAAGGATGGGACCATGTCCGCCAAGCTGGGCTACCCTGTAGTCGGTTGGCATATTGTTAACAAAAAGCCCCATATGGTGAAACGAGTCAGGAGGCAATTGTACAATACCCCCACCCCTGTGCCCTCATTGCTTCCCCCAACCACACATCCTGAACCCCCTGTTCGCATTGTGCCCACCCCAACTTCACCTTCCATTGCCCCGGCCACTGACCACTCTGCACCCCCTGTCCGTGGACCTTTGCCTCTGCCAGTGAAGCCCACTATAAGGTTGAGGGATCAGATAGCCCACACTCCTGTACTGGGTCCTCCCCAGCCCACCAGAGTTATAGGGACCACCAGTACCATCCCCATCCAGCCCACCATGACCCGTCCTGTGATTGTGGAGGCCACGGCTCTGCCTACTCCCCAAACCACCAGAAGGCCTAAGACTTCACCCACAAAGAAAACCAAAAAGCCCAAAACCTCCACTCCAGCCCCAAGAGAACCTAAAACTACAACTCCCAAGCCACCCAGACGCACTACCCTTCAGTCTCTGCCTCCAGACTATAACAACAGGAAGCCTGAGATCCGCAATGCCATCGATGAGGTGAATGTCTGGGTGGGGACGTACTTTGAGGTCAAGATTCCCCCAGACACTTTCTTTGACAAAGAAGACGGCACCACAGACAAGCTGCGTTTGACTTTGAAGAAGAAGGACAATGAGGTGGTGAGCGAAACCTCCTGGATCCAGTTCAATAGCACCATCCAGCTGCTGTACGGCCTGCCTGGGCAGGAGAACGAGGGCAAACATGAGTACTTCATGCTGGCCACTGACAAGGGAGGCATGAGCACAATAGACGCCTTTGAAGTACGTGTGAACCGCTGGTCCACCAACGACAACCCCCCCGTTGTGTTCGCCGCCCGATTCCACGGTGACCCCAAGACACTGACTGATGACATCCACAAGAAGATCCTCCTGACCAGGAAGCTGGCGTACGCGTTGGGGGATCGCAACAGCAGCACGGTCACTCTGAAGAGCATCACCAAGGGCTCTATCGTGGTGGAGTGGACCAACAACAGCCTCCAGCAAAACCCCTGCCCAAAGGACCAGATTGCTGTCCTCAGCAGCAAGATCTCCGACCCCCAGGGCAGGCCAAAGCTGGCCTTCACCAAGGCTATGGAGCCAGAGTTTAAAGCAATCAACATCTCTGTTCATGGCACCAACAAGTGTCAGAGCTACACGTTTGTTCCCCCGGGAGAGGTGGCGATGCCTGTCCCTCCTACAGCGACTCCCACCCCGGGCGCAGGTCGTAGGAGCAGCGACGATGTCTACCTGCACACAGTCATCCCAGCTGTGGTGGTGGCAGCGCTGTTGCTGATAGCCGGAGTCATTGCCATGGTCTGCTACCGCAAGAAACGCAAGGGGAAGATGACCATTGAGGAGCAGGCCACTTTCATCAAGAAAGGAGTGCCCATCATCTTTGCTGATGAGTTGGATGACTCCAAGTCCCCTCCCTCCTCTAGCATACCCCTTATCCTCCAAGAGGAGAAGCCCCCCCTGCCCCCGCCAGAGTACCCCAACATGTCGGGTCCCCACTGCACCTTGCTCAGCCAGGACCTGCTCGAGGAGTACTCCATCTATCAGGACGAGGATCCCAACGCACCCCCCTACCAGCCCCCTCCGCCGTTCACCGTCCCCATAGAGGGCAAGGGCTCCCGCCCCAAGAACATGACGGCATACAGGTCGCCCCCTCCTTACGTGCCTCCCTAACGCTCACAGGAGCCTATGTCTGGGAAGGAGGAGGTCTGTGGTGACGGTTGTTTGTTTGAAATGAATGAAAGGAGTGATTTTACATATCTGTTCAATAAAATGGCTTTGGAGAGGAACAGGCAACAAGACCCATATAAATGACCATCGTGGATACTATTCGGTACTGTACAAGTCTACTGGCACAGGACAACTGAACAGAAACTGTTTGTAACTCTAGCACTCTTTTTCTTGTCCTTCAGTTTTGCTTTTGACTCTTGCGTAATCTTTTCGTTTTCTTTTTTTTAATCTCTTTTTGCCAAGAAGAATCATTTTTATCTGAGAAGATGTACTGTTTCTATTGTATAGAACATAATAAAGAAGCAGGAAAGACTGCAAGCTAGAGGGCCTTGGAGCAAATGTCACCATGACAACAGACTTGAGGCTCTCACTCACAGCGTTAATCTTTATACCAATTCAGTATATCGCTTTTATCTGTCTGTGGGTTAGGTTTACTAAGACTTTGCACCTGTTATTTCTAGAGGGGAATATAAGACAAAAAGCCAAACTAAAAGCATGAAACCATCCTTTCTTTACAGATAATCTTAAGTTCTTTTTTAATCATTCATCTTTCCTCTTTGTCACATGTTTAGTTCCCTCTTGACAATAACATGTGCAAATTTGCACTTAGGCAAATTCTTACTAAACCTTACTCTTTGTGTCTTGCAGAAGTGAACATTGTAATGGTAGTCATAAGAGGACACTATCTTATTTCTTTTAACACACCACTGGACTGAAAGGTCATCTGTTACTTAATCAATACGGGCAGCAGTACACTGATCACGCTTGTTGTTAATGTAGCCTAATTGAATTTCAAAACAGGAATAATAATTAAGACATTTACAGTGTGTTAACCTCTCACTGATCCTGCTCTCCACAATAAGAAATCTGGATTCTGGGGTTGCTACGGTAATGCTTGGGCCAGAACAAGCTTCATGGGGTTGATACCACCACAATGCAGGGTCAATTAGAAGCTGTTTTTAGCAGCCGAGGTAGAATCAGTAATGGAAGGTAGAATGTACGTTCTACATGACACTGAGTTTGTGGTGGGTGTGAGGGGGAAGGTACTGTACTGTATTATCACTGCTCTGCCTCTATGCTGCTGCACTGTCTCTGTAGTGTGCTGCCTGTTCTAGGTTCAGAAGAGGCATGGGGACAGGTGTGTGTACATAATGGTGTGCCTGTGATACTGAACATCCTCCATAACGTTAGTGTTTTATCAATAGAGTTAGTAGGGACGGGAGGAGAATCATTTTATTTTTAATTGTCTGTCTAGATTTATGATCAATCTGTCATGAACAGAAACAATGTAATCGTTTGTGGGAGGACAAAAAGAGTTTACTTGCCCATCACTGAAAATATTGCATCATGTTAAGAATATGATGGGAGAAGAAGAGACCACAAGTGAATAATGTACGTTTCATATCTGATATCACCGTAAGGAAAAATGGCAGAAAAAAATCTAATGTTTTTACTGAATTTTTGATACAGTCTTAAATTGTTTTATGAAAATATATTAATAAAGATGTACTACTATTTGGTAAAGCCTCAAAAATTGTTTAAGTTCCTCTTCTTTGGTTTTTAACTTCAGACAATAAGATGAGAAAACAATAATCAGTTGAAACATGCAGTCCATGCATGTGTTTTGACCATGAATGCATTTAGATTCACATTCTACTCAAGATCACAGCCAGGGCCTTCATACTGGATGTTAAAATATTTCATTTTCCATTTCATTAATCATAGATTTTCCTGTTATTATTGTTCTAGTCTGATGTAGCATTATGAGCTATTAATAAACAATACAGATTCAAACAGTTGTGCATTTTACAATGCAAATTATAGATTCATACTGAATATGGATATTTATTGTATTGGTCTTAAGGAGCTAAAGAAAGCACTTGCTAGGCATATATTTAGCATAAACAGTTCTAAAATCAAACGGTTCTTTGTATCTTAAACACTGGATTGAGCTGTATCAGAAACTCAATGAATGATGATGACTACATTACAATTCATGATGAGGAAAAGGTATTGTGCTTTACAAGCTATAGTGTTTCTAGTCCACCAACTGACTGATAATAAGTCCAGTCTTTATCAGATACAGGTACCACCCAGATCACTGTTCTACACAATAACACTTTGCAAAAACCTTCATTTGCAAATTGCTGTACTTTGTTTTTCTCAGAACACCAGAAACCTTTTACCAAATAGCCGTTACATGGTGTTCCTGTTAATTAATCTTGCCATCAGATTTCTGATAATGCAGTACTATTGCCCTCTTGAAAGGAAATGCCTGATTCCCTGCTATTAAACATCACCTTCGAGCTGTGTAAGCCATGCTTTGTTGGAGAACTTGAGATGTATGCTGCCTCAAGAGAAAGATTATGGTCCTTTTTTAACAGTAGGGCTCCCTCTCTACAACTTGGTGTGGGCAGCAGAGTTCTTAGCTCCTACCTCTCTCCCTGGGTCATCTATCTATAACAGTGACTAATCACAGCTTTAGGATTCACATTGAAGGGCCTCTATTATGATGGCTCTCTCTGGAAAGGTCAAAAGCAATTCTATTAGCAGCTGGTGAGCATTGCAGACCCGTGCTTCATTGACAAAACCATTTTAAGCACAAATATCAACACTTTACAATGTACCTCAGCCGGCAGCCCTCACGAACGTCATGGTTTCATTCTAATGTTTAGTTTCAATTACGTGTTTTCCAGGTTTATCTTATCGACAAAGCCACAGTGTGCACCCCACCCATGATAATGTCCATTAAAGGACGTGGGTGTGTTTTATTAAGAGTGTCTGCCATTGTGTTTCATAAGGGCCAAGGCCTCGGTGTGCCTTCAGAATGTGTTTCATAACACCCCTCCTTTACTTTAGTCAGAGCTCACTGTCAGAGTCATGTTTGCTAGTGTAGCATGCCTTTTTATCTCACTCACTCCCTCTCCCTTTTTAAGTAAATACCAGGTACAAAGCAACAGAATGGATCCACTGCTTGTATCAGATGGCCACAATTCCATCTGCTTTGCTGTGTGACTCCATACTGGGCTATTTTAGAGCAGCAGGGGGGGAGATGGAGTGGTGTCAAAACTGGAAGATGAGGCTTTTTCATGCCCCCTGCACTTATTAATAATGTACTTGGAATGAAGGTTAATGTATGTGATGAAATATGTATGAGTTTTATGAGAACCTATGCAGAACTGACCTTTCAGTTGTCAATGTGTTAGAGGCAGTGCTCTGGGCAGACTACGTGGTGCCTGTATTGGTACTTTTACAAGAATTCCGACCTCTGTATGATGACCAGTCAGCAGGTCCAAGCTGCTCAGGTTCTTTGTAGTACCAACACAGACTATTCTATTCTTGTGGAGGGACACATGCATCCATGTAGTAGCCTCTGTGGAAGGTATGTATCTGTATGAGGAACAGGGAGAGCACAATCCACTCTCATCAAGTGGGCTGATCATTTCTGGGAATCATAACAAATGCTCATTAGCTACATGGTGGCTAAACTCCCTGGTAAGAGGAGGGTAAATGTTTCTCACTAATAATATACTCTGAATCCGTCATTAATTCCAACTGTCAAATTATTCTAAAGACACTAATGATGTATCCTTATAAGCAGCTCAGTAGCTCTCGAGGCTATTAGCCAGTCTGGTAATGTGCATGGCCAGTGGAGAGGCTGTGTGAGGTTAGAGTGAGAGCTGCAAACTGCTGTTGACTTTTAACCTGTTTTAGACATACTGTACCGGTGCATGTCGAATCAGGCTTTTCTGTGATGTATTCTTTTACCCTTGCTGAAAGCTAATTTGGTTGTTTGCCGTAAATCAGCTGCAGTATTGCAGAGTAATGATAACTTTTAGTTCTCATAAAGAAAAACTGTTCTTTGTTTTTCTCTTTTAATATTAACAGAATGTTATGGAAAGTATGTGACAAGCATCTGTTAAATACTTTGGTATTCTATTTGAATGATGTAAAAAGAACTGACAGAATAAGACATATTTTTGAAGAAGTTATGTGAGTCTACAAAATTGTCTTTGATAGAATTAGGAATTCAGTTCTATTCATCAGACGTCTGCAGTAAAGTTCTGATCATATCCTAGTGGTATGCCTGAGGTTTTCTGCTTATAAGGCATTTTTATGACACAGATTTATTGGCCTATTAATCTTGAAAACTGATAACCTTCAGATGAGTTAAGGCAAAATGTCATTGAAACAAGAGGAGGAATAGGGATGGGAGGAAAAAACATGTAGGAGAACAAAGAATAAAACTTAAATAGTGACCAGCTCTATACCCAAGTGAGACTGCTCCATGTTGCATCTACACATATACAATCCTTGGAAAATAATAAAATCACATGATATCAGTTTTGTTTCAGAAAATACCCTTCACTCCTTCCACTACGCACAGCAGAATGTGGAGCACAAAGGTACAGTGTTTGATTTAGAAACATGTATCATTGTGGATGATACATGTCATTAAAGGGGTGTGCAGCATATTCAACATGGAAATTGTGCCATCTTGTGAAAGAAAAAATTATTACTGCACATTCATTGACAATTTTCAAACATGACACTTCCTGCCAGGAGATGGCAGTAGCAACCCACCATGTCTGATGGGAGCGAGTACATCAAGCCAGTAAATGTAAGAATAAATCACAATTTTGAAGAGGCATCCTCATCTTAATGTATACATGTACACTTGTGTTACAATTCTAACAATGTCAAAAAATACTTGATATTTGATGAATCATCCATTGATATTACAGTAAAAACAACACGCATAAAATGGTGGCTTTGCGCCTTGCAGTCATGTTACTAAAAAACATGACTGGATGATACATGAGGGTTTCATCATTACATTACATTCTGATCAAAAAAACACTTCATGTTACCCTCAAGTTAACTGTTTTGTTAATAGAGTATCAGTAATGAACTGATCCTCAATTAATTCCCCCAACAATAACACATGTACAGTACCCTCTAGAGTCACACGTATAATTAGAAAATGTGCTAAGTTGGAACAACTGTGAGATTCCCTTCATAATTCACTCACAGATTTAGAAAGTTTAGGCAAATTGCATTTCCCCTCTTATCTCAATAATTGGATCCGTTCCAGAGACTAGAGAGAGGGCTTTTGCAGCAGTAAAAGAACAGCAAAGCCCCCATTTATTTAAATGTGGTGAATTGTCAGTCGAATATAGGGGGAGGTTATGACAACCAACAGTTGGAGAAAACATGACAGAGTGGAGTTGTACTGACTGCTCCCACTGAGGTGCATTTCAAGATGCCTTACCTTCCTGGAGCCCAGCGCACAAGCTTGAACAACCTGTGGAAACAACACGTGAAAGGTTATCGAAGACATTTGCTTTGCTGTCCAGCAGCACGAGAGGAGCAATGGCAGCCTACGCCAAGGTCATGTCAGCACCAGATGTTTAGCTTCATCCCCGTCTCCTCTTCATGCCCTACAAATGAACTCCTGGGGATTCTGACCACAGGAAGAAGCAAAAGTTCTCTGCTTTCTTATGGATCTCAGGCCAGAATTAGAACCACTCAAGACATTTCACATATTCTCATAACATACAGTAAGATCCTATTTTAAGTCTCAGTGACACCCAACCAAGGTTGCCTTGTACATTGGTGTACGGGCAGGATTTCATACATTTATAACTTAAAGGAATGAGATGGTTCCGTCCTCAGTTAGAGAAGCATGTTTGCACAGGGCTTTGCTCTCCCTGCCCTCTGTGTCTCCTGCTGGCCCAATGGCCAGATGGGCATGTGTGGGTCATTGAATGTGGAGATGAGCCTATGCTGGGCCCCTTCTGTTCTCTGTGAGGGGCCACTCTGGGGACCTGGGCCCTGGAGACCAGCATTCTATGAGCTGGATGGAAAGACGATGGATGGATGGTAAACCCACACACAAGGCTGGACCACATCCATGCAACATTCACAGTCTTGAAGAGGCATGCCTGCAGGGACACACACACACACATGTCCTTACATAAGCAACACAAAACTAGTGAAAAATCCATGTGGTTTTACATGCATAATAAACAAACATGCATTTATGACTCATTCTTATTAATCACATAAGACAGGCTGGAGATTTTGTTCTCCAAGTTAGATCATTTCAACTCATGTCATGTGGAAATTTAGTCAAGTCATCGCGAACTGTAACCACAGTCTATTACAGCCATTGTCAGGATACATAATTAATGGAGCCTTTGGGTAAAGTTTAATCAAATGTGGAGTGATCTACACTACTGAGACTACTGAAAAATGAGACACACAATTATCACTGACATTGTAGCAATATGAGACTATTATTCAGATTTTGTAGTACTGCACAACATTTTCAGTTTCAATCCACAGTGGCTTTTGAAGCCTAACCCCCACAGTCTGTATTGTTGAATATGCAAGCTTTAGGTTACAGAGATACAGTATATATCAGGTTCAGAATTGCCTCCTCAGGACAAGAAATCATTTCGTAATGAAATATATATTTTTCTGACTTTGTTAAAATCATTCCTATCATCCAATCCCTCATATATTCTTCAAATGTCTTCAAAACCTTTTCCTTCTGTTTTTCTGTCTAACCTATCTTTTTATTTTTTTTATTTTTTACCTTTTCCTTTATTTCAAGTAACAGAACAGTGACATGAGGGTTGTGGAAATACATTGTTTGTGCCACACTTTGAAATCAAGGGTTTAGCTTTAATCATGTTCACAGCCAGCTAGCACTTATCTCTGCCACCTCTAGTTTAGTGAACAAATGAATATGCCTTACATTAAATGTTGTAGGCTGTTTCTCCACCATACACCTGTGCCATTATTCAGTGAATCACTTGTTATTGTGAACATGTGCAAGGCCATGTAAAGAACATGTTTTAATCAGCCGGAGCATAACAAATATGCAACACATTTGCAGCATAGTCAAACAACATTCAACAAAAGGTTTTTTATTGAAAAGTGAAAATAATGTTTATATTTTCACACATACAACAGCCAGCAAGTAACAACAGATCTGTTGTTGCCACACACAGCAAAGAGTTGTTGTCTTACTCAGTCACCTTAGTAATAATACAATGTGGATTTAACTGAGCTTTGGGAGGAGAAGACCACTCCACAACTTCCATCTGCCACCTCGTCTACGCACATGATTACCATATCATCACACACCTGATGCTCATCAGCTAATCCAATGTATAACTCGTTGGCAGCCGACTAAAAATATAACTTCATTATATCAGCCACTCGTGTGTGTCTTCTTTTGCATCCCCATCTCCCCATCTCCCCCCTCCTCATCTCCTCATCTCCCCCCTCCTCATCTCCTCATCTCCCCCCTCCCCATCTTCCCCCTCTCCATCTCCTCATCTCCTCGTGTCCTCTTGAGCTTCCCTTCTGCTATCCAGACCGGCACCTTGATGGGGATCGGCCAAGCACCTTCAAGAACCCCTTTCGAGACCCGAGGACTAATACACCACATCCAGAGTCTTAAGGCTGGATCACTCTCACTGACTCCAATTAATGAACTAATTCATGCTTGTTCTTCCTTTAATAAAACCCCACAAAACATTCCCACGTTGCTGTGGTCTTTGAACTTGTGAACAGTCAATCATACCCATGATGTCAGATACCGTACAGTATGGGATTTCTACAAAAATGGAATTAGCCACCAGAGTATAGAAAAGACAAGAGAAAGAGAGAGATGGGAGAGGAGCATGAGCGAGAGGGTGTTTGAGGTTCCAGAAAGATGGAAAAAGGGGGGACAAAGAAACAAATTAAGAGAGAGAAAGAGAGAGAGAGAGAGACAGAGAGAGAGAGAGAGAGAGAGAGAGAGAGAGAGGAAGGGAGGGAGGAACCCCATGGTACTCTATGCAGTTCTATGGTTCTACACGTGTTGAATCCCCAGATAATGCCTGGTGAAGAGAAAGGAGGTGACTGAGTTAATTGTAGACTGTCACAATCCATATTTCTAATGACTGTCAAAAAGAAACACATTTCTAATGGATTCTCTCCACCCACTAAACTTCTCTCCAGAGCAAAGGCAGTAGAAGAGAAAGACAAATAGATAAATACCAGGAGACAGTAATGTGATGAGAATAATGTCTGCTCCCTTCGTCTGATTAAAAATGGAGTACCATTGTGATGCCAACCCCCCCCCCAAACACACACACACATTGTATACTGTCTCAGCAGAAAGGAATAGTTGAGAGGACCAGTGTATGCAAAAGCTGCCACCTAATGACCCTTTAGACAATTGGACTGAAATGACCTATTTCTCTGGCATTGCTTAGTCAGAGCTGTTGGCTTACTTACTCTCTTCAATTCAGTAGATGTCAATCAGCGGTGGATGTATTCATGAAATAGTATGAGAGGGTCACTCTCGATCATCAAAACCAAGGACAAGAACACGATCAGCTGAGATTCATTAATGTATTTCATTGACAAAACAACATCAATGTGCGACGGTAAAAACGATTAATGGTAGGCTCTCTGGAATGACCACGCCATGGTATGTGACCTACATTTTACGTCTCCAGCCAGGAAACAGAAGATAAAGAGATCAATACAACAGAAACAAGGAAGCACAGAGAGATTACTGTAAGGAAGAAAAAAAGAGAAACAAGACAAATATAAATAGGAAATGAGAGAGGCTTTCTCGAGAGGAAGTTGTTGCATCTTGCCCAGCCGTCTAGGGAGGGGAAGCAGATAAGGTTTCAGAGCAGCTGGAGTTGGATAATTGGACATTTATGGAGAGATAGGAGAACACAGAGCGGGGAGGAGCCATGGAAAAGAGCTAATCTGGACTCAGCATCGGTAAATTGTCTGTGAAGGAGTTCTGACAAGATAAGGAAGGCTTTCCTCAAAGGCAGAGCAGAAGGAACCTGAGACATGGGTATTCTGAGAGGGTAAAAGCCTGTTCTGAGTGCCGCAACTTAGATTTGACATGATGTCATCGTTGCGCACAAGCACAAACATCACACAGCTACAATGGGCTTCTATGTGCAGGTCATCCAGTGTTCATACATCCTAAATCCTGTTCACTCTTATAATATACTCCACCCACTGTTGTTTATCTACAGAAAGTATAGCTGGTGAGATAATCCATTGTAAAGGTTTTAGGGCCTCCACATTGTTCCCTGGCGGATGCTGGATGTGTCTCAGTCTAGCTCGATAACTCCCTTCTCCCTTCTCTTTGATCGTCTCCCCGGAGACGGCCTAACGGAACTGACGCATGGAAAGCAGATACTGACTTACCAATCTTTAGAGTTTGGAATGGGCAAGTCACATGATTCTCATCATTCTGAAGGTGCAGAACACACCTTGCTTTAATGATGTCTTCTTTGTCACGCATGATCTTCTCTCAAGTACGGTCTTCTTTTTATGTCTACTGCTCTTTATAGTCAGAAGACTATTAGTTGGGGGTTTTGAATGGCTTTCCCTGCTGTTTTGTTTGTTACTTCTGAGCATTTTGAGTTGGCTTTCTTTTTTTGCTCATAAGGCCACAGATCCCAAACCAGACCAACCCCCACTGATTACTTGCATACGGGCACTGAGACAAGCAATTAATTTGGTGGAGGGGAAGCTAGTCTTAATTGGGCATAAGTGGGATTTTTCTTGGCTGAGCGCGAGAGGAATGACAGACTAAGTATAAGAAGTAAAGACCATCTGGTCCCACAGGATCGCTGACTTGCCAGACAAATGGAATGAGAAACAACAGAGACCCTGTGTAAGAATGGATCTCTCTATTCATCTCCATCTCTCTCTTTGTGTCCCTGTGTCTCACACACACACGCACACACACACACACACACACACACACACACACACCACACACCACACACCACACACACCACACACACACACACACACACACACCACACACACACACTACACATGCTCTGGTCATGTCTCAGGATTCCATTGCCTCCAGGGGGTCTTGTGTAGTTAAAGAAACACAACTTCAATGTTTGATGTATTGTAATCAATGTAGAATGTTTTGAAAAGCTTACATTTTCAGGCGTGGATAGAAATAAATAGTGTTTAGCTCATAAAGGCTTTGTTGTCAGGACGACAAATTGATCTGCCATGTTTTATTATTCCTGTAGGTTGGTGTAGCGAGACGGCAGTTTCTCAGGAGAGGGACACAGAAACATAGCGAGAGAGCAGAGGAGAGGACAAGAGAACAACAGAGAAAGGAGCGGGCGAAACAAAGAGAGAAAAGAGGGAGAGAGTGAAAAAGAGATAAAGTGGGAGGAGACGGCGGGCGAGGGGAGCCAGACATCGTAGTGGACATCCTCTCTCTCACTCCCCGAGGATCTCCTCTCCTCTGCATGACAGCATAGCTCACTGAGCCTGATAATGTGGCATTCACGGGGGTGACGGTCTCGATGGGCACATGACATTTTCATCAGTTTACAGGAAACTCATAAACATAACACTGATTGATGGTCATTATTTATGCATCAGTACAAACAGCTCATGCTTTATCCTTCTAACAACCATGCTCACACACACACCTGCATGCTCACACACACACACACACACAAATAACCATGCCATTATTCCTTAATTAATTGTATAAAAGATAACAAAATTATTTTATTACATGTGGATAATTTGACAGACAATATCATAACTTACTTGCATGATGGTTCCGATATTTATGTTTTCCACACCACTGATAATTAATCATAAATTTACCCTGTACAAAACCATAGAAAACAGACATGCTTGCAGAAACAGAAGGGTCAATTGAACAACTAATTAAAGCCATATTCTGTCATGTATGATAAATTGTCTTGTAAAGAAATGAATAAACTGCAGAATGATACTTTAGCTCATTTTCATTTTCTGAATTTATTCCTTTTTTTGTTTTGTTTTTACATCAAATAGAACAGACATACATTGACACATGCAATGTGAACACTTGGTGTTTTCATTTCCATTCAAAACCAATTGAATATACATTAGATACCATTTTTGTACCTCAAACATGAAAATACTCTCAGATATTTACAAAAAATAAAAATACATAACCTAATTCTGAAATAGTTACAGTACTTGTGTTAAAATTAGATTTTAATTGATTCTATAAAACAAAATAATTTCAGTAGAGTCTTCTATTCAAGGTGTTCAACAGACTATATGCTGACAAAATATATCAAACACAAGGAACTTAAGAAATCACACTTGAGGAAAACGAATATAATGGATACTTCAAGAGAATATGGCTTTAATGAAATATTTAAAAAGAAACTCTGATAAACAGCCCTACTGTCCTTTTCCCAGTGGTTCTTAGGTTGATCACCATGGATATAGCCAGTAAGACATTCCGTCAGTGGTTCACTGACTGTGACAGGGTGCGAGGAAGCGGCTCAGACATCGGTGGAATAGTCCAAACCCAGAACCCCCAGTCTGGTTCCAGATCGGGGCCTGTTCCTAGTCTGCTCCCCGGCTGGATTCACCTCCACATACTTCCCCATGTGCACTATCTGTCATTCCTGATCCACTTCCTGCTTTTCCAGTGACAAAGTCATGAATGCTGACGCTACCCACAGTCCTAGGTAGTGCATAGGTGGGAAGGTCAATCTGCCTCCCCTCTCTCTACTGAGGCTCCTCCCCCTGGGACATCACAGAGATGGGAGACGGAGGGTTTCCTAGATGCCGATCAGATCCTGAGGTTATTGTAACTCACATATGTTTTCTTGGTAGCTTGACCTGAAAATGAAGATGGGGTTATCGGTTAAAAGTGGCATTTAGGATCACCAACAAGAAAAATCACACAATGCAAAAATGTAGACATAGAGAGAAAGGCAGCATAATTAATAACAAATCCCAAACAGTGTGCAATCAGAGGCAACACTGGCAGGATTAGAACAACACTTTAAACCACCGCTGTGTTGAACTTGGTTTCTATTTTCAGTTGCTAACTAGCGGAAAAAAAAACACAAACACCACACACGTGGGCACCTAACAAATGCTAGGGCATTTAATGTGATCCCAGTATGGATTGCCATGGAAACGGATCTGAAAATGGCTGAGTGCCTAGGTAGTTTGTGTGTCTATGTCTGTGTGTGTGTGTCTGTATCTGTGTGTGTGTGTGTGCCTGTGTGTGTGTCTGTATCTGTGTGTGTGTGTGTTGCCTGTGCAGTGCTACCAGTCAGAACTGGAGAATGTCGATGTACATTCTGTTTCTTAAACAGAGACATAGCTGTAAACTCTCCATCTACTGCTGTAAATGTTGCCATGGCGACCAACTCCTATGGGCTATGCAATTAAAGTCGTACCACTTCCTAACAGACTTATTTTGTAGTCTTGGCCAGTGACTGTGATGAATAAAACATATGTAAATATACAACATGGTGCAGGCTTCCTGTATGACTTCTGTTGGAGGAGAAAGTAATGATTTTGTCTGTCGGTGTGTGCTTGGCATGAGAGTGTGTGAAATGAAACTCACTCATCTACACATCTTAACCTCTAAATTCTACAGCAGAGTTTCGAGTTCACTGAATGGGAACAGTATTGTCTATCTCTTTCTGCTTCTCTGTGTTTCTGTGACTGCATTGCTTTATCAAAGTATTGATTGTTCATAATGCAAAGATTTACTGGAAAATCGTTGAACTATCCACACATGATTGTATTCAATTCATCTCAGCATGTAATCAGTACTGGAACAGAAAAGGTGCTTTTCCAATATCTTCAAATTACCTGGCATATTTTAGAGAGAGATACTAATACAGATCTTATGCCGTATCAATACCAATCTGTAGTGCACCTAATGCTTAATCTAGTACTTAATCCTAGGAATCATTAGGACTCATCCTGCACTGACAGGCCCTCGGCACTCTGATGGTTACAGCAGCTGACGGACAGTCTCCTGGGGCCACAAAGCTGCAGTTCAGGTTTCAGGGCGGTCATGCACATAAATTCGTCATTAATAAATGTCACTCCCTCTGCTGCTAAAAAAGAAGGGCACGAGGGGGTGGCAGAGGCGAGGGGGCCGGAGGGAGGGGGGGGCGAGAAGACGTGGGTGTAGGGAAGACAGAAGGTGAGAGACGAGCAGAGCAGATGACACCGTGTACGTTTGGGAGGCCTCTCGGAGACAAGGCCCATTAGGGCTGTACAGGCCCTGCTTGGGGACCTCAGCACAGCCACAACAGCTGTGGAGGTTTGCCCTCTAAGCAGTGTGTGTGTACTCTCCGTGAGCCACACGATTGCATTTCCCCTAAGACAACCTCAGACAAATTCCACCACACACACACATGCCCACACTATCCTACACACACACACATGCTTCAGCTCATATCGAATGAGTATGACAATCAGGGGGTGTTTGGAGAATCTCCCATGAAGGGCTGTCATGGCATAGCTATTATTCATAGAGAAGTGCATTAGAGAACCTGTTGATGACATGAGACATGAGAGTGCCATATGATTAGTGGCAGCACAGGAGACATGGGGGGGCCTCTGATGTATCATTAGCATTGACTGTCAATCTTATAGACGGAGCCAAATAACAAGCACCAAGCTTCGGAGGGAATAGAGGTCTAGCATGGATTCATTATGTTAATCCCGCCCATTGTGAATATCAAATGTTCAAATCCTACTGATTACTAGTGATTATTCCTACAAGTCCCTTGCTGTGTGGCCCCACCAGTGCTGTTGGCCTCCTTGCTCCAGTGATAGTCTGACTGCTGTCTCTAGATAACAGGATCAGGCCTACAGCCTAGCAGACGTGGTGTGGTGTAGTGTCGCTGACACACAGTCATTGGATGAGATTAACTGTCTCCATCACGGCGGTGTATCCTGAACCTCTTGCGCTCCTAATGCTGAACAGTGATATTACTCTGTGCTCTGAAGAAAAAACCCACCATGTTCTGTCTTGGCCTCTACTGCTCTCTAAAGCTCGAGGTCTTACCATATCTCAGAGAACCAGATAAAGAAGGTCCCATAAAGACAAGCAAAGCCCTTACATTTCCCGAATGGAATATAATACACCATTGATACTGTTCAAGAATAGAAGAAAGAGGGATTAGAGTGTGATGTTGAAACCCCTAAGATTCTACAGGAAGTGCAAAGACCTAGGGGCCAACTGAAACAGTCAGTGAATAGATAGGATTGGCCCACTCTACTTCCTGGGTTCCTTGTTGACATAATCACAATCTAATCCGTCTTTAAGTGAGGCTCACCAGAGACCCTTAGTGCCGTGCGAATCATGGAGGCCTAATGAGATATTTCCATCCCTCTAACTCCCTCAACAGAAGTGACTCATAGGGTCTGTGGCAGTCTGACAAACAAGCGTTGAGGAAGGAGAAACGTTCATGGCATTTGAGTCCTTCGGCACAAATCAGACAAATCATTTAGCTGGTCTACCCGGGCTAGACTCAGGAAATCCCACCGAGCGACGTTCCTTCTGTGTAGACATAGAGGATCAACAACACACACAGAATCCAACAGAAAATCACAGACACATAGCAGTATATAAGGTCTGAGAAGCTAGCAGTTGGACCAGGAGACTCACTCATAGGGTCGGTCGTGGCAGGGTTCTCACACAGCTCTGTCTTGGCCTCTCCGTTGGGCCGCTCCCCGGGCTTCTGGGCCAGGCGGGAGGACATGGTGGCGGCCGTGACCACGGCTTTGAAGCTCCTCTTCCTCTTCTGCACGTTGAGCTCCGGGTGGAAGATGATGACGTACACCTTGGGCATGTAGAGCATGCCGAGCGCTACAGAGGCACTGAGGTTCATGGAGATGGTCAGCGTGGTGGTCTGGATGTACAGCTGGAGGCGGGGAGAGGAGGGGAGAGGAGGGAGTTGATCACGACATACTGTGGTGCTGTAATGAGGCATCGAGCATGTGGCTGTTCTCTGCTTCGTTACAGGTGAGAAAAAGAGTTGAACCAAAGGAGAGAGCATTTTCAGAGGTAAGATTCGACAGGTGGTCTGGATGTATGGAGGTATCTAAAATCTGTGCCTATTATCGAGGAACTCTTACACACACTGAATACTCTTCTTACTATCCATACAATAGCTGTTCTCACAACAGAGGAATGAGCGAAGATAATCATACAGCGACCTGCATTTCTATCAGAGCAGTACACTCAACAGCCTATCTCAGTTTAACTGCGAGGAGAAGACTATTTATCAGACCATCTTCCCCTTAGGGCGTTCCCAGTGTGAGTGCTGTTTGTGGTTAAGAGGATGGCGCTCGTGTATCCCCACTGTGACCCCACAGCTGATATAAAACCCTGCACGTTGGTCTCAACAGCACCAGCCCACCCTCCAGTACGACTCTGCCAAAACCTCACACATCACCGCCCTAGCAAGGAGCAGCATCCCTTCCCAGTCTTTTAAGATCATGGCTTGACAGCCATACAGTCAATTAGACTGAAGTGCCTGAGAAAAGTACCTAACGATAAATCCAACATAAATTAAGAAGGATTAAGCATATATATACAGTAGACTGTGCTTGGCCCTCAAAGAGAGTCTCAGCCACTCAGTTGTGACTGGGTGCGAGGGCAGCCTGTGATAGGCTCACATTGGGATAAGGGGCTTAAGATCGTTCACACAACCGTCATTCCATGGTGGCATGAGCGTGTGGAAACTGCTGAGGTCCTTCACCACTGGGAGCTTATTCTTTCTCTTTCACTTGAATCCCACCATTCATCCAGTAGAGTTAAAACTTGCATAACCTTTAACCAAAGTATAATTTAGCTTTGTACATAATGTCACACTAGTATTCTTAAAAGGAAATCGCTCTCCAATCATGGAACCATTCAGAAACCTGCAAGGCACTTGTTGCCTTTCAGGGGCTTAGATGATGCTTGTGCCCATGCGAAGGGGACTGTTCAGGGTGTTTGAAGAGCAAACCACCACCATCTACTTAAATCAACTTACTGTACTTGAAAGACTAAAATGCCACTCATGTTCTTTTAGAGCATTCTGGAGTGGATGCAGAAATGGGAAATGGGGGATTCAGTCACAGATATCTGCATGGCAGTAAAACTGACTGAACTGGAAAGAGAAAATGTCACAATTTACATACTGTTTTTCAGAGTAAATAGCACCACTGATGGTACTCTTATCGTTCGGTCTAAAGACATCAATTTACATGCCCGGCATGTACTGATCTCAGCAATTCATTTAAATAGCAATACTATCAACATGCCAATAGACATACCTCTCTCTTCTCATCTCTCTCTCTCTCTCTCTCTAGCTCTCTCTCTCTCTCCTCTCTCTCTCTCTCTCTCTCCCTCTCCCTCTCCCTCTCTCTCTCTCTCTCTCTCTCTCTCTCTCTCTCTCTCTCTCTCTGTGTAGACAAACAACAGAGAGATAGAGAAAGAAAAGGATCTAGCGCACCATGCATTAATAACACTATGAATGTCATGGTGCCCATATCAAGTGGTTCTCAACACACTCCGTTCCGCCTCATTGTCAACCAACAAGAGAATGGAATCGTTGTGCATGCTCCAGATTGTGTTGCTGTCAATTTGTGGAGCGTATGACTGGGTATGGGAACATTGATCAGAGCTCTGAAGCAAGGTATGATCATTTCTAATCACTAAAGAATATCCAGCCCTAGTTATGTTTCCATGTTTGCTAGCTGGTAACCGATGTCAAGTAACCATAGCAACACCACACACAGTTTTTTACTAAGAGAGTAAAAATGCCTCTTACTATGAGAGAGTTGATTTGAGACCACACTAACCAGAGACACTTGATGTAGTTGGGGGGTTCTCTCTCTTTGACTGTGTCTTTCTCAACCAACACACACACACACATGCATAGATACATGTATGCATACATCATGTCACCACATTGCTACGGTAACCTGTCCAAGCTGTCTTCTGAGTGCAGTAGGAGCCTGACCCAAATTCTCAGTCCTCTCACCCATCACAAGAATGTTTAGCTTGTCACGGAGCATTTATAATTAATTCCTGTTGCTTTAACATAAATAAATACATGAAGTCAATTTCACAACTGCTTGGCAACTCTCTATTTATAGTCACTGTAATGATTTA
Source organism: Mallotus villosus (assembly GCA_903064625.1). Taxonomy (NCBI): domain Eukaryota; kingdom Metazoa; phylum Chordata; class Actinopteri; order Osmeriformes; family Salangidae; genus Mallotus; species Mallotus villosus. Next base: position 8,474 of record CAEFZP010002482.1, on the reverse strand, counting down.
TTAAGATACTCATCAGGAATCAAACGATTGCCTGTGAGTTGTACATCTTAATGATGAGCCAAATGCCCAGCCCAACATCCACTCAGAACATATGCCGTCTTCCACTCAAACAAAAGCTGCTGACGACTATTACATAGTCATTGCCACCGGGGATGGATTTAAAGCACAGACAATTTAGTGTCACATAAATTGAAGATTATAGATGCGCACAGAGATGGAGACTCGATCCAGTTAGTGACAATTAAAGGTGTTCTCTGCCCTGAAAGTGAATGCCTTTAATAATGGATTGCGCGATTCGAAGTCTGCTAATCTACCTGGTAGTCTCCTGTTGTTAAGGATGGCCTACTTTCTAGGCTGGCTGGGATCATGAATAACTCTGCCTGCCTGCCGCGCCCACTCTGGGGACCTCAGTCTGCTTATGAATGGCTCTCATCGACTTTCTGATTGGCTGTCATTTTCTGTTGGAAATGTCAATTCTGGACCAGCATAGATTATAAACAGCTTCCACTCAAAAAGCCTCTGTGGTAGAATATGTTTACAATAGGTTTACAATGACTTTCTCAAATATGCAATTCTAATTAATTTGTCTGAGGTCGTCACCAAGGTTCAGAATTTACAAACAGCCTCTAGTTCCCACAATTCTTCCCTGTTTACTTTCAGGTTTTGGTGAGCAGATATTGTACTTTTACTGAAGGTCCCAGAGGCACAATGAGTATCATCCAAGGAGTACAAGGGAGGCAATTCCTCCACCAGGAATGTGATGTCGTCCTCTCATCAAATAAAGTTGTTTGTAGAAAGAGAACGGGATTAGAAGCTACTCCAGCAAAGAGCTTTTTTTTCCCTCTTTAAAAATGAATGAGGAAATGGATCTTGCCAAGTATCCTTTGCCACTGGTTATCTATCTTGGCAGCTCTGTCTGTATATGAGAAGTTCATATGAGTATAAGAACCCTATAACAAGAGTCTAAGTGTATACCAGACATGTTGTGGTACACTGTAAAAAAAAAGTTGAGAAAATGCAAATTTTCAAGGCAACCTGATGCGAAGACATTTTGAGTTTTCTCAACTTTTGACCACAATTGTTGACTTAACTAAGATTTCCGAGTTTAGATATGAGTTATGCCAACTCGATCTTGTTCACCTAATCATGATATTTACGTCGGACCAACAATAAAATTCATGCTTCAATTCCATGTATTTTTACCTTCAACAAACTCAGAAATTCTTGATGACTTAACTAAGATTTCCGAGTTTAGATATGAGTTATGCCAACTCGATCTTGTTCACCTAATTATGATATTTACGTTGAACCAACAATAAAATTCATGCTTCAATTCCATGTATTTTTACCTTCAACAAACTCAGAAATTCTTGATGACTTAACTAAGATTTCCGAGTTTAGATATGAGTTATGCCAACTCGATCTTGTTCACCTAATTATGATATTTACGTTGAACCAACAATAAAATTCATGCTTCAATTCCATGTATTTTAACCTTCAACAAACTCAGAAATTCTTGTTACTTAAGTGAGAAAAGTTCCTTTATAAATTAAGTAACATTTATGTTGCTGTAATTGTATACAAATACAATGCTGAATGAATAAATAAAATAAAGAGCACACATCAAAAGATATATGAAACCTTGTTTATTTATCTTGTTCATAAACATGTTCAACACCACAATGTAACTTTGTGTGTGTCAGAAGTGAAACATTTTCAAAGGTATATTCTCATAACTGAACTTTCCTCACAGGAAAATGGACTGAACGAGGCAGAGGGTGATTTTTTTTTATATAAAAAGGATGCACCAAAGGTTATAAAAGTTTTAAATCACTGGCTGTTTAAAACACCAACCACGATGCACTAAAACAGGCATAAAACAAAGGTTGGCTTCCACATTTAGAGTCACAGCAAAAGCTTTGTTTGCAGAGACCTTGTGCGCTGGGAGCACTGAGAGCCAAGCTTGAAAAAGATGATCTGAATTGCTTCAAAGGTGTACCTCATCTCCTTCGGATAATCAATGTTCATGGCATACAGTAGCCCAACGAGGTACGCAAAGGCAGTGCCGAGGTCTGGCAGGTGACGTAGCACAATGGAACCTTCCAAAACAACAGCCCAGTCCCGCACGTTAGGTGAGACAGCAGGATCATCTTCTTCATGGACAGGAACAAGGCCAACAGACACGTCTCTGAGCATTCTTTCGTCAGGGTCAGTTTCCTGAGGAAAAGTAACAGATGCATGACTGAGTGCTAGGTCAAACAAAAGGACGTAATTAGGGCCCCGACCGATATGGATTTTCTGCAGTCCTCTCCCTCGTCCCTACGTCACCACATTAATGCACTGCGGTCTTCAAACAGCGAGTTATCTAGCATCATCTCAGATAAGTAATTGTGATAAAACATGATAAAAACCATCAAAACAGACATTGGGAAGGATTTTTACCTGCTCTGCCATTGTAGGCGCATAAACATTCACCCATCTGTCGCTCTGCGCGTGCACCGGCAGTGAGACGGGTGCTTGTTTGTAGCGTTCTCTCTTCTGATTGGATATCAGTTTCGGGATCCCCGAAAAGTTTATTTGCCGATTACATGCAGAGCGGGTGACTGAGAGATCGGCTTTATGAAACGTGCACACTATGTAAATGATCACTGTATGAATAAAGAGCGAATTGAGCGAATTAAATCGCTCTATATTCATACAGTGATCACTCATATAGTGTGCACTTTTCATACCTCCAATCTCCCAATCACCCGCTCTGCATGTAATCGGCAAAATAAACTTTTCGGGGATCTCAAAACTGATATCCAATCAGAAGAAAGAACGCTACAAACCGGCACCCGTCTCACTGCCGGTGCACCCGCAGAGCAACAGATGGGTGAATATTTAGTCGCCTACAATGGCAGAGCAGGTAAAAATCCTTCCCAATGTCTGTTTTGATGGTTTTTATCACATTAATGGATCTGAGATGATGCTAGATAACTCGCTGCTTGAAGACCGCAGTGCATTAATGTGGTGACGTAGGGACGAGGGAGGGGACTGCTAACTGCAGTAACTGACAGGAAGTTAGCTAAAAGAACCATTCCGCTTACAGCACCTTTAACTCTTATATTAACATAAATAAATCACTTACTTCACCTATATAAAGTTCAAAACACTGTGACAACGATTAATTGAAGTCAGAACATGTCCATTTCCTATTACTTACCAAAGGCTGCAGGAAAAACTTGGTTGTGTCGTCTCGGACAAAAACAGGGAGGCATCTCAGTGCTGCAGTCCTTCTGTGAGACACAATGTCTGATGTCTAAAGAGTATACAGTGGAAAACATAAGCATATAAATGAGTGAAGTGCCACAGTGGATTTATACAAATTGCAAAATCAGAAATTCTTTTTAGTATGGAGGATAAAGCGCAGGTCTGACCAGCAGCACGCTTAGAAAAGAAAAAGAAAAGAAAAAAATACAATGCAAGGACTAGTTTATTTTTCTAGTATTGCAAATGAAAAAATACTTTTATAATTCTCAAGTGGCACAAACTAAGAACATAAAGCAATGAGTGATAACATCCATTTTACTGACACATGTCCATCACTCACCTGTTCATCAAGTTTATCCAGGATGTCTTCCATTGGCTGACCAAAAGCTCCCTTTCTAGCGCGGTACAGTCTGAGCAGGCGAGGAAGATATTTGTCAAGGGAAGCATTGAAAGTCTCCAGGAGGTCTTTGCTGGTGATTCGATGAAATTCTTCAGATATCTGAAAAACACAATCAGCGGGAAAAATGTAATTGAACTTTAATCACTATGTGAGGTTTTGATTTCAAATTTCAGGACTGATGGTATAGTGGTATAGTTGTGTTGGAGGAGCATGTATTGTAGTGGTAGGGCAGGGAATAGTAGAGTGTCAATATATGTATCAATGTAATACACTCCTACACCTATTAAATACAGTGCAATGAACATATTGATAAGACAGTTACTAAATAAATGACAGCCTTACCTCTTCACAGGAAAACAGTGCAGGCCATCTCTGCTGGACCTCGGATACCATAGGCTGCACCTCTACTAGCTCTCTCCGCCTAAGGGAAAATGTCAGCTCCATCTTGTGCCGTATCAATGTTGTGTTCTTTTTTTCTTTTTAGTTTCATCGACCAGAGCAACTCTTTCCTCTTCAAGAGTAGAATCGTCATGGTGTTGTGGATAATCTGGAACATGGTGACCTCTCCACGTTTGGGCCTTCTCAGGGTGAACGGAGTGTCATCCTCATCTCCTGCTTTTCTTTTCCTGTTAACATCCACTTCATTACACGCCCGCCTCGCGCAGCTGTGACCTGAAGTTTCCGAGCTTGTACTTGATACTTGTTTTCCAACCATCGTAGCCTGTGATGCTACCTGGCTCCTTCAGACACGGATACTTGAGAACCAGTGAAGAGGCAACCGATTCAATTTCATTTTCTCAGGGTAGCCTTTGATTTCAAAAATCGCCTGTGCGATTTTATCCAAGATATCCATTTTGATGTCTCTTGTCACATCAAAGCCTTTGTTGGACTTTTCATATGTTGCTGAGAAAGCACGTTCAAGTTTCGAGCTCTTCTCTTAGTATGTCTACAGATGTTCACAGATTCCGGTACTTCGAAAAAGCTGGATCTTCTGGCATCTTTGGAAGAGACAACTACCCGAAGTACATCTGAAAGAGAAAGAGGAGGAAAACAGATGTAAAACTGGGTTAGAACATTTACTTGATAAGCATTAATAAAATCTCATTGGAATAGACCATTTTCATGTTAACAAAGCATACCATTTTGGCTTCTTTATTTGGAGATGAATGACTTGTGGTACCATCAGCTTTCCTTCTTCCAGCAACTTTGTACGCTTGTAAGAGGGCGGTAATGACCGTCAGCACATCGAGATCCAGGGCCACCAATTCTGACACAGTGGGTTCAACAGCTCCTAAGTACTAGATGTTGCAAGTCACAGGATGAAAGTATTGACAATGACATGTCAGCCGATTCATTGGAGTGACAAGAACAGTCACAATCTTGTGAATCTGGCAGGCCACTGCACGGTCCAGCAGGTGGTAAAATCATGCCCTCGGCATACTGTGTCCATGCAGGTGAACAGATTGAGACAGAGACACACTGTCTAGATGTGGGGTACTCTTTGTATGCACACTTTAGTAGTGGATCCAATTCGGAGACCTGATGACTTTCACCTTTTCAACGTTGAGAGTTTTGTCTTGAAAAGGTCTCATTATCAGATGGTAGCCATCATTTGCTGGGGCTTTGAGGGAAAGAGTGAGCAGGCACATTTTTTTTCCATTGTGAGTACTCTTCCATGGATGACTTTTTTAAAGAAGCTGTGGCTTAGCGTCAACCTCATCGTCCACAACTCCGTTAAAGGCCCATAGCAGCGAATGAATGTGGTAGTGGTCTATGAAGTGGTGTTGGTTGGCCTCAATCTGAAGTCCGGAAAGAAGTTTGAGCAACTTGCGTTATCCAGTAGTTTACAAGAAAATTAACACAATGCTTCCTCTGAGAGTCTGTTACACACAACAATGTCAACCATTCCCTTAAGGTCCATTAAATTTTTCCCTGCCGGCTCCCCTTTTCTGGTAATCTTACGTCCAATTAAAAAAGGAAGTATGCGTATTAGTGCCAATTTCAGGTCCGGTACCACCAACCGTTTTCCTTTAAACAAAGCTCGCTCTTTGGAATTTTTTTGTGGTTTGGTTACTTTGTCCGATCCATTGTTAGGGAATGAACTTAATTGCAGTTGTTTACAAGCATCAAATTGTAAGAAACGTTTTGAGATCAGCTCTTTAAAACAAAGACATTCCCAGGTAGACACCTTCAAAAAGGTCAGGTAAAGACAATCTGGAGGAAATCCATTACTGTGATGAAAGAACGACAAATGTTTTGCTTAGAACACCTTCCCGTTGCATCACATCCCTTTCACCCCATTAATGCTTTGGAGGTAGCCATTTGCCCTAAGCTTCTTCCAAAAATGTGTCATGTTCCTCAACATCCCTCAATTGGAAATCAGTCACTCATGGTTGCAATTTGGTCCCGACTTATCAAACAAAACCGCCAGAACTTTTCACATTAAAACTTTCACGGAAAGCCTCAAGACTATGTGCTCCAAGATTTATCTGCAACAACACAAAATATAGCACCCTAACAAACGGACCCTAAATTTCAACAAGAGTCCTTCTGGTTCTAACACTGTATATCTGTCAATCAATGGCTCGAGAAACTTTCATAACCATGTGTTTGACATCCTCACTTTTTACCAAAGAGAGCGTAGTTGTATTGAAGTGAGGCTTGAACGGTATTTGGATGGTAAATTTAGAACAACCCATATACTGCAGTTATTTTATGAAGTTTTCTAGATGTACCCAGAGGTGTTGCAATTTCAAAATCATCAATGTACAATGCCAAACTTATACATAGGTTTTGCTGTCCCAGAACTTATTGTCCTTGTATGCTTGCCGTCTTGACAAGACTCAAGTGTCCAGATGAACTTTCTTGATCAAATACAATTTGGTCGCAAAATAATCTGCCCTTCCTAGTACAAAGTCTCAAGTTACCTGAGTGACAGGACATAAACAAAAGCATTTTGTATAGATCTCTGTTATAAAGATCTACTAGTCGATGGGTCTATCACACACAAAAAGGTTCCTTGACATATGACTTCCTTCTGAATCTGTAGATAGCACACCTTTCTCTGATGTGTTAAAGGAGTGAATTAGTTTGAAACTAGATGCATTATTAGAACACTTCTTGCAAAACAGAATCATTTACTCTTCATGTTATGCTTTGAAGGATATCTTTCACAGCTGTTGAGAGTATGAATGTTAGAAAAAGACAGGCCGTTATAGCCAATCCTCTACAATCTTGTTGTGTGAACCCCTGACACATGTAAACTTTGCATACATAGAAAAAGGACGCCAATTTCATGCTGAAGTGTCTCACTATCACATCTTCTGAAACTCTTCAACCTCTGTTGGTCTCACACTCATTGTGCATGCAGTGCCAGTTTCACCATCAATTGTTCACCATCATTTGCATCATCGTTCAGGATCGCACTCTTGCTAGTGAACGAAATCCCTAATCGTACAAATTCTATGTTTTCGACTTCTGTGAGAACTGAGGATTGAGCGAGTGTTGTGTTAAGTTACATCTTAGAATGGACATGGTAGCGAGTTGTTCTCGTTGCCTTTATATAGATCCCGAGATGGTTCCACAAAGAAAGTCTTGCAACTGCAATCTCTTTAAAATCACACAAGTCACATTGAAATGTGTGAATTTCCTGATTCTCACAGTTGTGTGTGATCTTGAGAGTGTGACTTTATGCCCCTGGAGTTTTAAATACCCACACACGTCTGTGTGAATACAGGCCAGTGCGCACTGCCTCTGTGACGAAGCCGACAGTGCTAAGAGTGCCGTCTTGGACTGGAGCTTGCGAATTTGCAAAATTTGCAACTGCATGAAGTCCTCCCCTGAAACACAGATGACATATAATGGAACTATTTGAATTTCCCTAAAACCCTTTAGCTGAAGAGACATATTCACAATTTCACCACCTATCTTAAACACATACTCCATACACCTTATAATACACATACATAAAATCGTATAGGCTACACACACACACATAAATCCTCCACAGGCATCCTTAGACCATACTCGGTATTATATCACTTTACATTGTCCTAAATATCTATGGTAAGTACTCAAATACTGACTCAACCAGGCATACAGGACGTATTAAGCCTAACATTAGCATGGAAATACTGTCTGTTTGAGTGTAGAACCACCCCCTTTAAGTGCAGTAAAGTAATGCAACTCAATTACTCAAACATAAAATTGACAACAGTAATACACCATTACTCCAGAATGAAAATAATTGTCATTAAATTGTCTTTAATACACATTGGTCTCAGTTTATCATCAACTGCTTACTGTTTTTTTATTTTTTTATTTACATATTTTGAAATTGAATATACTTAACTAATTGAACTGAGTATAACTCTTCTGTACCCAAAGCCAGTTGATATTTGACAATATTCTCCCCCCCAGACAAATAAGAAAGCATTACAACAAAACACACGGCTCTGGTTACCCCACAAAACATTTGGAACAAGGGGAGGAAATACCCGGATTAGTTTAAGACCTTCTGTCAATACACACACGCGCCGCGCGTTTAAAATAACCAACGGCCCGCACGGCCCGCCATCTTGACACTGGAGGCTTAACCACAGTGAATGCAATGTCCTCTTAATGTAACAGTGGGCAAAACTAAAAACTTCGATTAAACCCCACTGATATCTATTACCAGCAATGTCGATTATAACCAGCTTATTGTGTCAAAATATTCTCAGATATTAAAATAAAAGCATTTAAAAAAAAGGCTGCAACGATGGCCTGTCTCTTTTCAAAATAGTCCCAACTGTTCCTCTACCTTCATGACGGAGAGGAAATT